>JABASH010002830.1:0-18567 GCA_019776445.1 Tomocerus maximus | reverse complement strand
TTCAGAAAGAGAAAAGAGAGGTGAATTGAAAACTCCCACCGGTCAGAAAAGAGAAAAGAGAGGACACTTCTCAATACTCTCGCCTTTTACGATCTCTGATCAGATGTGTTAATTGATTTTTCTATTTTCAGGTTGGGGATGGAACGACAACGGTCGTCATTCTTGCAGGCGAAATTCTTAAACGGTTGAAGCCCCTAATTGAGGAGGGAGTACATCCTCGGCTAATTATAAAAGTAATTAGAAAGTGCTTGAAATATTCTCTGGACAAGATCAATGAAATCGCCGTCCCAATGGCCGAAGGAGTTGAAAACCGTCGTGATATTTTAGAAAAGTGTGCTGCGACTGCTCTGAATTCCAAATTAATTCATCTCCAAAAGGAATTCTTTGCAAAAATGGCAGTTGATGCCGTCATGATTCTCGATGAACTTTTGCCTTTGGATATGATTGGAATTAAGAAAGTCCTCGGAGGAACTCTCGAAGATTCATGTCTTGTACCAGGGGTAGCTTTTAAGAAAACTTTCTCGTACGCTGGATTTGAAATGCAGCCTAAGAAATATGAAAATCCCAAAATTGCCTTGTTAAACATTGAGCTGGAGTTAAAGGCTGAGCGAGACAATGCCGAAATTAGAATCGAACAAGTTGATGTATGTTATTTTATATTTTACAATTAAATATTATAATTATGTCTATATTGTAAAACCTAATTTTTTGCAGGAGTACCAAAAAATCGTTGACGCCGAGTGGAACATTTTATACGATAAATTGGATAAAATACATAAAAGTGGTGTTCAAGTTGTCTTATCGAAACTTCCTATTGGGGACGTAGCTACTCAGTATTTTGCGGACAGGTAAATAAAGTAGAAAGTAAATATATTCATTTGTTGTGGATACTACGCCCTAATTAATAATTGTAAATTTCTTACTATTTTAGGGACATGTTCTGTGCTGGGCGTGTTGTTGAGGATGACTTGAAGCGGACGTTAAAAGCATGTGGTGGCATGATTTTGACTACTGTAGCTGACTTAAATGACAGTACTGTTGGACGGTGTGAACTTTTCCTGGAAAAGCAAATCGGTGGTGAACGGTACAATTTGTTTACAGGATGTCCCAATGCAAAGACTGCTACCATTATTCTTCGAGGAGGGGCACAACAATTTATGGATGAAACTGAGAGATCTCTTCATGATGCTATTATGATTGTTCGACGAGCAATGAAAAACAACGCAATTGTTGCCGGTAAATCCATAATAATTTCATTTTTAATTCTTTTGTTTTCCCATTACCAAACAGTTGCACAAAGTTGGCAAATTGTAATCCTAGCGTCTGCATTGTAAAGAAGCATAATATAACATCATAGACTCCAAGTTTTGTTTAAAATAATTTAATCTTAAATACAGAGTTAATGAGTATAATGAATGAATGAATTGCTGCAGCTCCCCAATTCAGCATAATCTGTATGTTTGGATGCTTAAAAAATATCACATTTGTTTTGGAATCTTCAAATATAATGATAATGACATACTTTTAAATATTTAATTGCAATTCACTTTAAAAATTACTTTGGCTGGTAGATTTTTATCAACTAATTGGGTTTGAATTTAATTGCTGTAGTGGTCATATCAGTAATTCTATTACTTACTGCGGATAAGGAATAAGCTTCTTTTCACAAGTTATGTATATTGTTATCTACAATAATATTCAATTAGAATTAACAGACTGAGGCATAGTATTAAATTATTATTAGTATTATTTTATTTTTATACCATATCTCGATTCAACTGACCAGCGGCAACTTTTGCTTGCCGTTTATGTGAAAAATTAATGCCCACCCAGGGGAAGTAATGCGTAGATCACATATGAATTTGGTTTTTGGATTCCCATTTTCGTAAATTAAGTTGCAAAAATTCCGGGGATAAACTATAAAAAATAAAAAATGTATATAGCATGGCGATGTATTTTATAACTTATGAATTCTTAAAGGTGGTGGTGCAATTGAAATGGAACTGTCCAGACATTTGCGGGAAATAGGCATCAAAAATATCAGCCGGGAGCAAGGAATAATGATCGCTGTCGGAAAGGCATTGGAAATCATTCCGAAACAGTTGAGCTATAATGCAGGATTTGATGCTACGTCCATTCTAAATCAACTTCGGATGAAACATCATCATGGTATTCAATATATTTATTTTGAACTGATAATTTTATGTAGCCATACTGCTTGGGTGGCTACTGGGTTTGTCCAGATATTTCAATTTAATGTGCACTTTACAGGAGAGATGTGGTTTGGAGTGGACATTATGAATGAAAGCGTTGAAGATAATTACAAGGCTTGTGTCTGGGAACCATCGATTGTTAAAATTAACGCACTGTCCGCTGCTATTGAAGCCTGTTGTCTCATTTTGTCAGTCGACGAAACAATTAAGAGCCCGAAAAGTGGAGGCTCCGACATGTCAGCTAACAATCCTTATGCAGCCGGTGGAATGGGGATGCAATAATTTAGCTTTATAACTCATACACTATAAATTTTACTCTTTTATATGTTCATTGTAATACTATAGAAGATTCATTTAGCGTTTATTTGTTAACAGAAACTTACCATTAGATCATTTGATCTTTAACTTTGGTTATTTGCGTCACTAATTCAAATTTACAAATCATTTTGAACACATTCAGATTTAAACATAATCGTTTACTAATCATTGAGTTCATTAAAACTTGTAACCTCAATACTTTGCACTTGTCATTAAATGTGATTTTAATGAAATAAAGCTTGGTCGTTTTAAGTCCCGGTACCTAACAATTTAAATAAGTTGTCTGTTTATCAAATCATTCTATATAGGCCTATATGTAGTCTAAATGTTCAAAATTAAGGATTGCATCGTATTTGTATACTACTTATCACTTATGCTGTGCACATTATAATGCAGTACCTAATAATAACTAATTAGATCAACGGATACCATTCTTTTGTAATTACACCTATCCATATTATGGTTTTAATTATTTATTAATATTATATTGGTTTTACATTTGCATATAGATATAGTGACTATGGATCTCAAAGCAGTACTTATGTATTTCGTTGAATTATTAACCTAATTTGATGTGTCAATAAATGGGATCCAAACACACATTTTTCATGTACCAGTATCTCCATGATTCCTTCAGAACACTGTTATTGCCTGTAATTGTTAGGAAGTCTGCGAATCATTTTAAGATAAACTACTAGGACATGCACTGGGTTGGATCCACTTCATAGTTCTATAGTAGGTATTTTATATTTTTGCGAAAAACTGTCCTGGTTTCTATAAAGTATTTAGGGGTTTCATATTAAGCATTAAAATAGTTTGAAAGTAATATTTACTAAGGTTTCTGTGTGATGCTGGGTTACGTGTTAATCTGGGACGGTAACATATACAGGAATAAACATTTCAACAATGTTCCTTAGGAATGCATATCTGCAAAAGGTCGTCCTACCCGACTGTATCGTGAAACATGTAACTACTGCAGAATCAGAAATAACGTAGACTCTTTTATGTACTCTTGAAAATCGACTATCAAAATTTAGATTTTCGTATAACTACGTAATTTGGAGTCGACATTAAAAATGCGTATGGAAAAGCCAAACGCTCCGTCGGGAGGATTCAGTAGACAATCTCACACTAACAATGGACATGACCAAGACTAAGGTAGTCACAGAGATAGCTATCACATTCATTGACTATAGATAAGGTGTCTATAGTCGTAGTCGTCGAGTAGTCGTTGAGTCCATGTTAGATAACATTTACATGTCTGCTTATTTCATTTTTCCGAGTTTGCAAGAAAAATGTTTTTGGTTCAACTTTACTTTATTCATTTAGTTTCGAAATAGGATTTTAGTGCGATCTCATCATATGCATCGTACCTAAATAAGGAATGAGGAAGTAATAAGACAGATAAATAATATTAATATTTATAATGAGCATTCATTGAGAGCCGAATATCTTTTAGATCTTCTGCTTAATAACATTATAAATTATAAACATGTAAACATGCCTTAGCTGCAGTTTGCATGGCTGCATTAAAGGGTTATCGACTGCCTTGTTTTCTTCATGCTTGTTTACAAACGGAACGACAAAAATTGCTTATCGGATTATCCTCATTCAAGTCAACACATGCGATTTTGCTTAAATGAGTGTAACTATTTATAGTAGGTAGGTATTAGCAGCACAGGTAATAAGTGCCTTTTGGAATTTATCTACTTACCAATGTATAGTGTAGTAATTATGTTTTATATAAGTATCATTAAGCAATGATTTTTGTTAACAATGCTGACCTTTAATGACCGTAATACTTGCAACTTGCAAAAATTAGTCCGGCTGTTATGTAAAACAATTAAAAAATTAAATTGAGTTAGAATTAGCGTGCATTATGTTACTTAATGTTATAGTAACTTCTTAATTCAATCCTGAGTTTTACATGCAATCGGGCAACCGTCGAATAATTGATGATGGCAGTAGTAGCCTTATTTGCGAATCACTATGACCATTAGTGTCTCAATATCAATTTAAAGTTTAGTAATGGATTCGGAATCATTTTTAACAATTATTACCCTCGATTTAATTGAGCACATTTGTAATTGTGGTATACTACGGACAACTTAATGGTCTTTTAACTTAGTCACTTAAATATTTGACATTCTTTTGGGTCCGACATTTTGTCCATTCGTAATCTGAGAACGTTAACGAATTAAACATAATATGTTAGTTGCACTAAATGACCTATGTGATAGGATTTAAATCAACTCTCAATGAGTGTGAGTTCACTACTAGTAATTCCAAGTTGAAATCCTCACCAATTTAGTATACTTATATGTACATATATGGAAAGATTTAAATAATTTATGTAAAATTAATGTCCTTTAATCTACTTACTAATGAAATAGCATTTTAAGTTACTAAACTCCATGCATTGTAATAAGATTTGCAAAAAATATTTTAAGTGTTACTCTTATATCCTCTTCCGAATATTGAGTCTTTAGCATTGACGGTAAAACGTTGACAGTCAATTAAATTGATTTAAATTGGCATATGAGAAGAAGTTGCAAATAATTCAGAAAGTTTAAAAGTGTCAGTGCAGACTGTAATAATTGCGCAGCCTGCTGAAGTAAAATTAAACTGAACCATCCGCATCCTTGAACTGAAAGATTGTACTTCACCATTAATATCATGTGTAATAAATGGTGAGCTTAAAAAAATGCATATAGCAATGTAGCAGCACTACTTACTATAGTGAATTGCTTCGGTTTGGTTTTCGTCTCAACTTTGTATCCCCCGATATACAGTAAAATACGTGATAACCATGGGCATCACTTTACTTTAGAAACAGGGAAAGATATAAGTGATGTGTAGAAATGAAGACACACTCATCTAATAAAAGCATAATAACTAGTTGTGTAAGTAAGTACTTGGAGCTTATGCTGCTGCTAATAATTTGTTGCTACTTACTTAGTTAAAGTCACGTTATATTATACTTTAGCTTACTAGACGTATTACTACGGTATTCGCAGAATCTCCATATTTATAGGTTAGACAGCACAATGAACAGAGTTTGGCAGACTTGGCACGGGGCAAAGGCAAAACGGGTACATTAGGATTTGAATGGAATCGTCTAAGTTTTCCCTATCCTGATGTATCTATTTAATACAAGGGAAGGATAGACATAATGGTGGACTAGCTACAATAGTTACATGTTGTAACTAACTAAAGCATTTAACTCAATTTCAAGCCTTTGTCTCTTTTCATGGCCACGAAAACACTAAGCTACAATTATAATGTAAGAATAACCTATCCCCCCTGCAACTCACGAGTTTAACTCGGGAAATTGGGGCAAAACAGATTGCTCTGTGGGTTACTTTTCTTGAAAGACTATCCTGGGCTTCAGCAAGACGATAACGTTTTATTCTCAGTCAGCACCTTGGCCTTATCGTTTTAATCGCAAATCTCATTCCTCGGTTCCCGTTTACTTTCTCAATTTCGAGCCTCCCGATTTTTGGTCCACAGTCAGAAAAGTCACTCTTCTTGGCAGTACTTTTCAATATTTAACTACCAAAATCAACTTAATACAGCATAAGTTTTGTTACAATGCTTAGTACCATTTAAGAAACGAAGAATTGTGCTAGTGTCTTGTTTTCCTCTGAAAACTGTTGGTGTGACTTTGAACACAGACAAGTGAGACAAATGAGTGGCGAGTGTAAATACTTATTTGTGAAGTACGATAATATGCACTAAAAAGTGTCCTTAACGTGTTTCATATAAGTAGTGTCTTTGATATAGAGTCAATGTTTGGAATAACATAAATAGTACATTCGCTTTTATATATAACTACACACATCGATATTAAAAGAAATTCAACATGGGTAAGTTTGTTAAATTGAAAAATTATTTATAGATATTATTGTAAGTAATCTCTAGAATGCGGAAATAATGTTTTGACACTTGGTCATTTTAAAGCATCGTTTAGTTATGTATGTCCAATGAAATTTTCTCATAAAAGTGTCCTATAAATTACTATTCACAATCACAAATTTAGTATTACGGGGCAATTATCACAAATAAAATTGAGTAAATATGTATGTATGGCTATTTATATGCATGGCATGGCATACTTTAATTTTCTTTATAATTTACTCATAATGCTTTTGGTTGTATTTATCTCGGTTTGACAAAAGTCAAATTTTGCGTACTACTAATAATTTTGAAATTGGATAACCAGCAGCGGATAACCTTTGGGGAAAAATTGGCTTGTTTTTCAAAGGAATTGAAAAAAGAGCCCATTGTAAAGTAATCATGTATTTCAATTAAAACCTACCTAGGTACTTCAATTTTTGACAGTGATTTTGTGACGGTGATTTATCGTTACTTATTTTCTTGAATTACAATACATTACTTAATCTTAAAGGTATTTACATGTCAGTGTCTGTTGATTAAGTGTATGCCAAAATGCCAACCTAAATAATTGTCCAATCTAATATTATATCTAATCTAATTCTAACACTGAGCATTACAATAAGAGTAAATTGTCTAGTATATCAAAATTAAGTAACGTATTGTAAGAACTACTGAAGGCACCTCATTTGTATAATTTGTCTCGTTACGATTGAATAAATTGGAAGTTATTCATCGTTATAGTAGTGGCAGTGATTTTGAACGTTTAAGAGTTTGTGAGGTACAAATAATATTATTTTATACATTGTTTCTCTAAAAGGAGAAAAGAAACTATCAAATCTTCTGGAGTTATCTTTAACACGTAATTAAGTTGGGTTTGAGAATGTCATGTATGAAATGTATTACATAGTATAAGTAACAAGCTGTAAGTTTGTATCGGTTTAAGAAAAGATAGTTGGCTTGTTTCATTTTGCCTTCACACAGAATGTTAGTGATTAGTATTTAGTAACTTTGCTTTTATTCTCTAACTAATATGTGGAAAACAAACTTTTACAAAATAAAGTCAATAAAAGAATCTTGTGTGTAGGAATCTTAGCTTTATGGGTGTACCATTTATAAAGCAGGCTATCATATCGAATATTCATTATACATATGTAAAGTTAAATAAGGTATGCAGTGCAAAGCCCTATAACCCAACTTCTTTTATCTGAGATTCTGTTTCAATTATCAGTAGATCCATGACTTTACATTACTAAGCTTATTAAATCGTATTTCAGTGATGTGTTAGCAAAGTTAGCATTTTGCATTTCATCAATTCTACCGTGAATAGTTCAAGTGCAGCAGATAACAGATTTCTCTAGTCTGAATATTCTGTATTTGAGAATGCAGTGGATGAAATCTTAAAAATGTATCACATTTTCAGGGCTACCTATGTTACGATATGGTCAGTAAACTATCGAGATATTATAGATAACTTTTTTTAAAAAAGACTCATATTAATTAGTGTGGTCGTGGTAGCAATGATAGCATAGAAGTTTGCTACAACCCAGTCTCACAAGTAAGAGTATGAACCAAACCATTATCATTTTTATCATTCTTTATCACCGCGTACCCTGTACTTACTCTCCGCCGTGGCTAGTAAATGGGTTTGTGCAATTAAAGTCTTGATGCATAATAAATGTAATACAATATGCTCCTTAATACTATCATAGGTATGAAAATGTAAAATTAAAATAGTATGCTTCCAACTTTTACACGGGACACTAGTAGCAGTTACTGGTTCATTTTTAACATTCCTCATTGAAAAAATATATTAGACAAAGTGCTGCCTATGGAACTGTGTTAGTTTCTCTTTTAGAACTATTAGTCCAATACAATTATTTTGATAGCATGGTAGAAGTATAACTTTAAAAAATAATCCAAAAACATTAATTTAGTTCATTAATTTTTTTCAATTGATTGATAGAACTTAGTAAGCAAATACTATATTGACTAATTTAATCTTCCAAGTGTGAAAACTCAAATTTTGGCAAATTCAGACCGGTAATCCGCTATCATTAGAAGATATTTTATTGCCATACATATTTAAGTTTAAAAAGTTCTTAGTGTTGACTGGAACCAACCACAGCTACTGTTTTTTCCAACACTCCAACATTGAAACATTTCATAAGTGCCAATAAAACAAGAATTTAGCCACTACAGAATATTGTTTTAAAATTTATTCCATTTCATTGAAATAATTGTGCTAGTAATAAGTTAAAAGTTGGTCATAAATCCAATGTTTGTTTCAAAGATATTCACGACGGTTATTAAGTTATATGGCGACATGAAGTTGGTGAAAATGTGTTATTCTACATTATACCATAGATAGACTTAAAAGCAGGTTCAGCTATAGCTATACGAATTTTGTAGCAACTGTTTATTTTAACGAGTTTTCTAGTTTACAAAGATGAATTTCCTTCCATGAATATTAGGTAGGTACTTCTTAAGGTAAATGAACCATAAATATAGTATGTGTCGGAAAATATAAGTTCTTAATTACGATCGTCTGAGTTTTGATTCAAATGCATGTTTAAGGTTAGAGTAGAGAATGTGAAATCGAATTGCAATACAAAGATATTTCTTATAAGATAAGATATGCTCTATAAGATAAGATATGCTCAGTTTTAATTTGCTTTACACAAGCCGTCTATTTATTAATTTACTGAATGTAGAACTCAAAAATAATATTAAAAGAAAGGAGTGAAAGGAATTGAAACTTTGTCATTCAATTCTATTGGCATAATATTAAAATAGATATTATAACTTCGGTGAAATATTTTGCACAAATTCTCAGTTGGTACGGTTAAGTTGTTGGGGCTAGAAGCCTACAAGGAGCTCTAAGATTTGTCACTTTCAAAAACAAGAGACATGGTAGTAGACAGTAGATGGTATGGAAAACTCAAAAAATGCGATCAGACAGAACTTATTTTTATGCTTTCATCATTTAATGGAATTAAGTGGTTCAAAATAGATTTTATTCATCTCCCACTATAGTAATGTTGTAGCATCGATACTATCTAGTTTGGATTTGCATAAAGGTAAGCTAATAATAATAAACAACCCAAAACAGTAAAATTTTTATTTCCCTCGATCCTTATACAGATGGTGATGTTACACTCACACAAACAGAAGAAAACAAGAGTCGCAGATAAAATGTTATTATTACCAACTACTATTGTATGCATAGAAAGGTTGCCAACTCGTAAAGTTGGCAATTGCATATAAAACAAATGCGTCGTGTCGCAAGTAGTGTACTTAGAGAAGTCATATCAGTAATGAAAGATGCTTAGTTAAGATGCATTGGGATTATACAATCGAAGCAATGCAAAGTTTAATGCCATTTTGTGTGGAATGTTTAGGTAATTCTCCTTCTCAGGGCGGAATTGAGGAGCACATAAAATCGGAGCCCAGACTGAGACACGAGAACGTTCCGCCAAGATGTCCTCAGAATAGTGAAGAGAATGAGGGAGAAAATAGAATGAAAACAATGGAGAGCAAAGTTGAAAATCCATGTAAGGCGTCAGCGTCCATTCAACTGATTAACAAAAATAAAGTCCACCCAGCAGAATGTTCTTATTCAGACAGAAACCACTTGAAAGAAAATTTAAGTCGTCAAAAGTCGTCTTCGCCTCCAAAGATTACAAGTGTAGGAGGAGAAGCTTTAAATAAATTGCCATTTTCTGATATGAGGACAGGAAATTTCAATTCCGAAGAGAGTGTTCCGTGGGCTGATTCCTTAATTATTGCAAATCCACAGCCTGTGGACGAATGTTCGATTTTTTCACTAGATTCCCTCGAAAAAAATGAAAGTAGTAAATCAGAGGACGTTATTTGTCCTGATACACTAGAAAGTAGTCCTTTAATGGGAGGGATTGATAAAATTGATTCTAATGGGAAAAGACAGACCCCTGTTGATGCCATAACAGGAAGTTGTAAGGAGGAAGACGCCGGAGCTAATCTTGCTTCATCTATTGAAACTGGTCTAAAGGTTGGTTCACCTTCTTCTCCCTTTACGGCATGTGCAGAGACGAAGACGAAGGATACCGACATTTCATGCAGCTTTACCACTGATAGTCTTGCTCGTGAGCCTTCCATTAGGCAAACAGACTCAGTTCTTATAAACACCGAAGATTTTTTCACGCTCAGAGAAACTCCTATTACTGATGATATTCCTGTTTACACAGAAAATGAGGATATCCTCTCAGCATCACTCAAAGCTGAATCTGCGTCAAATATAAACGACTCCAACGGAAACACCTCTTCCCTTACACTAATAAAGAGTGACGGCAGCACAAATAACACGATATTGAGCAAAGAGAAAGAAACTGCTATAAATGCCAATCGAGATTCAGATCTTCCACTAAGGGATACGGTTCTGTGCACCAATACAGCAGAATGTGAACCAAAACCCACAGAAGAGAAAACACTTGAAAATTTGCACAACAACACGATCTCAGATAGTATATTTATTAAGCCTCTTGCAGAGTCCCAGGCGTTCTCAGGTGAAATCTCATGTGAAAATCCATCTGCTACAAATGAAAAAAGCGTCTTTAATGTGGGAAAAGTTCTCAGTGCTATACATTTACAAAGTTCCCCACCCGATTTAAACCTCGAATCTAAAGAAAACTTAAGATTTGAAAAGAAAATACTATCAGATGACATATTGTCACTTTCGAAAAAGGATCCTGACATCAGCTCTGAAGAACCAAAGGCTGAAAATCAAAATCATACCTTAGAAAATAGTAAAGATTTTAAGAAACTGAACGAATCCGAAAGTTTGCAGAAAGATTTAGTTTCAGAAATGGCAGAATTGAATACTGAATGCTTAGAGACACTGACATTCGGAACAGAAAATGTTCCTGAATACGAAGAATTGAAATTTGGACCTACTTCTGTGCCGTTACAAGTGGAAGATCATGCAGAATTTTCAATCGGTGAACGTTTTCCCATAAAGTTACAACTTATTGATGACTCAGAATCCGTTTTAGAGTTTGCATGCAAAAATCCCTCAAGTGATTTAAATGAAATTCAAAGTATTGAGAATATTAATGGTCCACCGAGTATCAGTAGCTTGTCTTCAGACAATGATGATAATACAATACAGCAACTAATTGAAAGTGATGGTAATGAATCTAAAACATTTGAAAGTTTTAATCTTGAGTTAAGGGAAGATACTGATGCAGACGAAAGTAGTGGAGTGTATAGTGATTTAGATAAAGATAACGGAAATAGCAGCCAAAATGAATATCAGCTTTCTGAGAACAATGTGGAAACTGTTGAAAATAACTACACTGAGATTAAGAGTGACAATGAGTGTACTATCTCAGAGATAGACTCCCCCACACTTGAAGAACAAATAGACAATACATTGAATGACACGAATGAAATTTTGCATATTTATGAAGCAGTTCCCAAAGGAATTCTGCAAATTGACGAAGCAATCTCATCGGATATTTTACATATTGATGAAAAAGATACTCTGGGGATCTGTGATGTGGATGCCAATGAGGAAAACATTTTCACTAATTCTGATTTGAATAATTTAGAAGGAAAAGCACTTTCTCATGAGAATAACACAGATTTGGTACACTTTCAGCCTAAGTGTAATGACATCCTAAGTGATGGGATAGGTAGCAGGAAGGAGAGTCTCCCTATTAACTTTGAGGTGAAAGAAATAGAAACGGTGAATAATATTAGAGATGAACTGCGCAGTGAAGAGGAAGGAAAAGAATCTTCGGCAGCAGAATGTCTAAATTATCTATTGAAGTATAAGCAATCAATCGACAGTGAAATGGTTTTAGAAGAAACTCAGAAAAACGGCGAATCTGAAAGTTTAGAAGAACAGGTTTTGAAAATTGATATTCATGATCCAGACATCGGAACTCAAGTTTCTGTTCAACATATTGAAAATAATTTTACAGAATTTATTGGAGATGGAAATCAGTTCCACGACGAAGCCAGCAATAATTGCATGAAGTCTATTGGAAGTGAAATTGTGATAGCAGAAGATACCCGAGAGCTCGATTTTAAGAACATGGAAGATCAGAAAATAGAGACTATTGTAGATGTCAAGCCTATAATTTATGTTGAAAAAAGCAGCAAACCTACAGAAGAATTTGCTGAGGGACAGAAGGAGGATCCATTTCATGATGAAGCCAAGGAATACTTGACATCCGTCAAAAATGAAATGGTCTTTCAGGAAACACTTAAAAAATGCAAAGACGAATTGAAAGACTTAAAAGAAATTATGAAAACTAATACTGTCTGTAATCTTCAAAGCAGCAACTCTGAAATTCATGCTACCAGCAGTGAAATTAAACCCAATGAAAAGGTTGATCAGATCACAAGTGAAGTTGGTAGCAAGAGTGCCATGGAATCGGTCAACAATGAAATGGCTTTAAAAGAAAACCTGAAGAAATGTAAAGATGAACTGGAGGATGTAGAAGAACACGCCATGAAAAATAATACTAACGTTGTAGAAACTAAAATTGAAATTTTAGATCAAACCAGTAAGAATAAATCACCCGAAGAAATTGTAAATCAAAAAGATGGACCGCATAATGACATCAGTAATGACTGCAGTACATCCGAGCAGGGAAATAAAGAAAAGGAGGTCGAGTGCTTACCTGTCAATGAAAAGAATAGCAACAAGACAAAAAGCAAAGTCAACCCTACTAAGCCTGTGCCACCTAAAAGGGTTCCATTTTCACGAAAAATGATAAAGAATACTGTGAAAGCAGATGATGCATTCGACGCTGTAGAGATTTTTGTTGGTCCCAAAAGACTTTCGTTGGCAGAAACAAAAGAAGAGAATGAAATATCCGAAAATACATCCGTTGGCAAACCAGAATCCACAGAGTACTCTAAGAACACAGTAGATAATCTAAAATCTTCTCCTGGTTCAACAAATGTGATTGCAAGCGAGAATACAAAATGTGATAATTTAGATGCAAAACCTATAGAAGTACCAGAAAATTCATTGAATAACGAATCTGAATCGGAGAAGAAAGAGGGGTGCCCGTTGACATCAGTCTCAATAAACACAAACGAGATTGACAGAGATTCAGAACCGGCAAAGAAACTCTCTCATTTTGCTGCGGAAATGCCACTTGAGAAAAATAATATTTCCAAGGGTAAGTGAATTGAATGCATGACATGTTTTCATAAATCATTTTATAAGTATGTACGATTTTTGCTAAGGATGTGCATGTAAGGAGCTATACTTAAAGTTGTATCTCTATTTTAAGAATAGATGGCTGAAGGCAGATGAAAAAATCCAATGGGTAATATTCCTTCAATAAATAATCAGCCCCGAGGAAAATAATTTTTTTGTAGAACCACTCCCGAAGAATTTAAATAAATATGGATCGATTTTCATATATTTGCCTCCTTTCAGCCTCATTCTAAATGAATTGCTAAATGTTTGTTATTTAGTTTGCTCAAAAGTCTTATTATTTAATTTTCAGTCGAAGAACAGGATACAAAAAAAGTGGAATTGCCACAAATAAAACCCAGTAGTCAATTTTCTCAACCTACAAAAAATGAAATGAAGCCGTCTCCAGAGGATGATTCTCATAAAGACAAGCCTAACTTACTCACTAAAGGTGACCATGAAATAAAACCCGACGAACCAAGAAGCAAAATCAAGCCATCATTAGTTCGGCCGCTTATTCCTGATCAAAAGGTGGATGGCATGTCCTTGAAGTAAGTAAAAATATTTGTAAAGCGTATTAAATATGTATATCCTATAAATATGTGTAACACCAGTACTTGTAAAAGCTTGTGGCAAGTGCAAGTTATACAAAGATAACAAATGATGAATATGTATCAGGTTCACAGTGTAACATTTCTTAAAAAATAACTGAATATAAAATCAGCTCGTAGGAAGAGTTCCAAATAAGGTTCTCTTCAGCTACCTATTAGATAATTGCATTATTTCTTGCATGAGACTGAGAACATTGGAAATACTATTGCCGTAGGAATTTTTCTCCATGCAGTAACTATAAAACTAGACAGTACCAACCTACTCAAATAGTAAATATAGTAATTGGACGCTATAAGCTTGTATTTGCATCTAGTAATGAGGATGCTTCATAGCTATACTTATGTATTGAATAACAACAAAATGAACAGAAATTCGAAGTAAGTAATTCTGACTATAAAAATGAATAAAAAGTCTAAAAAAGTAATTCTGACTATCCAAATGAACAAAAGTCTGATTAAGTAATTCTGGCTATCAAAATGAACAAATTCTCAAAACAGATAATTTTGACTATCAAAATATCTGCTGAAGACGTAAAATATGTATATTAAAATATGAAAGTTTTGGTAGAAGCGGTGTCAAATTTTGTACTCAATTGAACTTTGTTATGCCAATTTTTCATTTTGCCTATAAAAATGAAGACAAATTAATGTATCTTAGGCTGGATTTGGTCCATTTTAAATAGGGTTCGTCACTGGTTTATAAGGAATGTTTTTGTCAATTTTGGTCAGCTTGCGTCAATGCGTTTGAAAGTTACGTGCATACGAACAGATAAACGGATGGAATGTTAGCTCGCTTCCTCGGGTGAGCTAAAAGTAAAACCGACGAAACCAATTGTATTGGCTTACTACAATGTTGTAATTTTAAAATGACGATCAGTGTGATGTTTCAAATGAAAATTCTAAAAATATTATGAAAGCGTTCTGAATCTGAACTGACAGCGACGTTAATTCATTCATAATAGTTATTCAGACATAATTGAAAATACACTAAAAGCGAATTCTTTTGTTAAACGCCAGAATATTGCAAATAGCCAAGGTTCAAATTTATTGTCAAAATTAAATAAAGTTCGAAGTTGATCATTTTGGCTTGATCAATGATCAATCTGTAGTTGAGTTGAGAAGCCAAGATATATTCATGGATTGGGGCTGGGGTGTGCACAAATGGGCGAGTACATGCTTAATTTGACTGGGAGTCAGATATGCTACAGAATTAGAAGGTGTATACACGTAGGTACATATAAATACTTATAATAATAAATAATTTAGAGACAAGATTGCATAGCAATTAAGATAATGAGTAAAAGTAAATAATCGTAAATTAGTGGGAGCACAAAGCAAACTTAACGAAGGTGAATACTTTGTAATTGTATCTTTGAATGTTATATGCTCAGATACATTATTCGATACAAAGATATTTGATTGGCTCTGCTTCTCCAAGTGATTTTAATAGCTTCTTAAAGACAAGAATTAAAATTATCTACATTTCCTTTTGATTTTGCATAAAAGCATATTGTGCACTAAATCTTTGTCCAAATGCACTTTGTAATTGTAACCATATTTGTTTTTAACCATATATGGAAGTTTTAAATGTAGTCGTTTATACATGCAATGACACAGTAGTTTCTGGCTACACAAACCTTTATTGGAAGCTTTATTGTAGCTTACACGTTATCTGTGCTTATCACACCTGTGTTATCGATGCCATTACATTATTACTTGTATATCAGTCTGGATCCCCAACTGTTGTGATACACAATACATTTTTTATTATCCATTATCGTTATTGTATTTCAACTACTATGTAATTTTTCTTCGCAGTTTAGTTAATTTGCAGTCTGATGCAGAATTATTTTCCTTTCACAATGAACTGCAAGACATTGTCTCTGAGACACATCATTTTAACAAGTCGCTGAGAATTTAATTAGATGCATTCATTATTTTCCCTTAGATTATAACTACTTATGAGAGTACGTGAGTGATTAATAAATATTTTTGCTTCATGTTCTATGCATTACCGTATTAGGTGATCAGGAAAGTCCTAATTGCACTTATGAATATTGAACAGTTAGGGGTTTCCAGTAGCTACTATATACTTTTTTAATAACTTGATTTAAAATTTTTGGCAACAAAATTACGTTGTTACTGCAGTACATTTTCATTACAATCATTTTGGCAACCCTCAAAGAGCGGTATACGTTTCCCTTGCAATACCTACTGAGTATATAAATTTCAGCATATAGACATACTCATAATATTACATTAGATATAAGACTTAAGTTGATGCTATGAAGATTAGCATAAATGTATTTTGTTCAATTTTTCTTTGTCATCTTTATCATAATAATACAGAAAGGATCAGTGGGGGTGTTTATGATGTGATACGAACATGAGATCAAATGCAATAAATATGAACACAACGAGTCTCATGGCATGCATCATGTTTTTAGGTAAGTATGTGCTAAACAGTACATAGTGTACACTTAAGACAAACCAAGCACATGTTGTGTGCAGTACGATTGATGTGAAGTATTATCTCTACATTTTTGAGAATCTCCTGTGCAAATATAGTCGAGGAATCCCTTCCCTTGCATTGTGGTGGTTCCCAAACATTTCCTCCTACTTACAAGTAGAGATCGAGGGAATATTGCGGTTAAATTTTAGAGACATCAATTTTGTGCGTATCTCTTCGCATTTGGCGAAGGTCCGTGGACAGTTGAATATCGAGGTCACTTTTGTAGCGTGTGTCAGTGAGCGAGTGCGAACTATTATTGAATTATTCCTTTTCAAAGTGATTCATCAAGGAGCAACGAGTGACTTAAAATTATCATAAATCTCCCAAACAAAAGAAAATTCCAACACTCAGTATAACGAAAGGTAAAGTGGAGAATAATTTTCATATTCGAATTTGATCCACCTCTGTAAAACTTCCTTCTATGGTGCACGACACAGGAATATAATTATAAACTTAATTTATGAAGTTGAACATATATGTGCGTTCTTTATTTTCCAATTTTGAGACATTTTGCAATTATCAAGGTGTAGTATAAAAATTAAACAAAAACCTTAATAGTGTAATTGAAAATGGAAAATTGTAAATTTATTGGCGAATGTTTCGTACAAGGGTGAGGGTAAGCTAAAAGGGTTGAACGAACTCTTCACTTTCTCACTCAGGTGTGCTAACGATGAGTTCTTCTCAGCAGTATATACGTAGAGGCAAAGCAAGATCATTCTGCCTGTATTGTTGTTGTCTGCAATTAAATTCCCGAAACAACATAGCGCACCTTTATGCATTTTGGTCTCTGACTCTATCCTGAACTCTCTATATATGCACATTCTAGACTATCTACATAAAGAACCGTTTATATCATTTCTAAAGAATGGTATATAGTAAAGATATCTGAATTAGCAATCAAGAGCATTTTCTTCAATGCTCATCTATCGATCTGTAGGTTAACAAAAATATGTATGCATTCACATATATTTTTATTCATTCTTACCAGATTTAATTGAACTCCGTCAAAGTATCTATAACAATAGGCAATAATTACGATGTTTTTAATCTATCAATTTTTCCAGTTTATTGTTTGCTTCTTTTTAAACCTGTAAAAACTATCGGTCCACCCACACTTACATCGTAACGATAAAAAAGTATTTACTGTTATTCAGCAGTATTATCCATGAATTGACTTTTGCTAGCTTAAACAATGACTTATTATCATATTTAATTTATGCCCAAGATGAGACATGGCAATTAAAAGATGGCAATCATTTCGATTTTCTTCTTTATTGAATGGAATCAGGAATTCTATGTACTACTATCTATCTCTTGAAAATTTAAAAAAAAACGAGGGAACTTATAAGTTAAGTTCAACAATCTAGATTCGTAGACAAGATTTTTATTTTGTTTCTACAGTTGCAGTTGGTTTTAAATTGTAACATATTCCCAATATTTAACTTAAAATGGAGTATAGTTTAAACTGACAGTATATCTATTAATTTTAAAATGACCAATTTCATAATAGAAAAACGAACGGCAAGCCATAAGAGAAGCTCGCCCGAGTAAAGGGGCCGTGCACACAGTTTTAGATTAATCATTTTGACTATTAAATTGCATATAAAGTCAAGTCAGATAATTTTGACTATCAAAGTGCATAGAAAGTCAAATCAGAAAATTTTGATTTTCAAAATGCACATAAAGTCAAAGTAACTAATTTTGACTATTAAAATGCATACAGATAATTTTGACTATCAAAATGCACATAAAATCAAATCAGATAATTTTGACTATCAAAATGCATAGAAAGTCAAGTCAGATAATTTTGACTATCAAAATGCA
>JABASH010002829.1:0-18570 GCA_019776445.1 Tomocerus maximus | reverse complement strand
AGACCTAAAATTCCACGGGCATAGCCTACGGCCGCCCCGGACTGAATCCGGTTTTTTAATTTAGGTTTTTAAGGAAGCTGTAACAAAATAAAATTAAATTCCCAAAATAAATTTAATTTAACTTTCAATTTCCTAAATAGTTAGGATTTTTGGCAGCAGCTCCCGCTCTAGCAATTGATTTTTTGAATTTTTCCAGCCAAATTGTGAATTCCTAAAATTTTAATTCGGAAAACAAAATATTTCGAAAAATAAATCCTAGAAATGGTTAGATTTAGTATGTAGGTACTATGTTAATTTAATATAATGATGTCAGTGGCCTGCCTGGTGTGACCACATAAAATTATTTTTTACTACTAGCTGTAATTAGAATAGATCATAATATTAGTTTAGGATAATAATTTTAAATAGTAATATAATATTTATAATAATAATTTTTAGTAAATAAAGTAAATAAACCGAGAATACCCGGTTCGGTTCTGTCGAACGGTCAGCCACTGCGGGTATTCGGGGACTCCCGGCCCAGGTAGTCCCGAACCCCGTTACTTAATATGCCCGTAATACAAATAATTGTATTACTTTAACTCTCCGTCCGAGAGTGAGAGTTGACTGTCTGTGCTGTGGGCGGCTGCTGTTGGTGAGGATGGAGAGAGAGAGAAGTTGGGCAAGGAGAATATCCGGCGTTGTCCTACTCCTGGTGCCCGGGTCCTATCCGTCTGTCTGTCCCGCCTGTCCTGCTCGTTGTACCCGAGTCCTGGGTCGAGCCTTTCCTGAATGTGACAGGAGTAATCCAACGCGTATTTATGAGTGGGAGAATGAGTGAGTCCAAATCCCCGAATGAATAAATGTGTGAGCGACTGGAGTATAAAAGTCGGAGTGAATGTGATCCGATTCGGATAGTATGAGTGTGGTCTGAATCCGAGGTTTCTATGCGGAATGATTGAGAGTGAATGTGTACATAGTATGTATGTGTTTATTCAGGAGCTCCTCTCGTCTCGGCGTACAATATACAAGTGTGGTCGGGGCGGGAGGAGCATAGCATAGTTGTGTGTTAGTGGGAGAGAATGTGGAGTGGGAGTTTGTCTGGAATGGACTGGAAGCTTGGCTTGGAGCCGGGCGGGAATTTGGCAGCGCCCTTCCATGCGGTCGGGGCGGCCGCCGGCTGTATGCACTGGCTTACAAACTACCTAGTATTGAATTTGTGATTGGCATTTTTAATTGCTATGCAATGGCAATTTTTCATCAAATGCTCTAGTACCAAATAATAAATGCAATCAAGATTTATTTTTCGCTATAGTACTGTTATAGATATCAGCTATTTATGTAGGACAGACCATTAGATTTGTTCTCCATATTGCCCATCTTAGTAATAATTGAGCAGAGAACAACTGATCAACTGACATGTTATAATGATCAGTTATGTTTTCCCATAGATGTGAAGTAGCATAAAGATTCACATGTGAATTATCTGAAGTGGGTAAGGTATCGTTTGGTTTGATGTGATGTTGCCTACCTTCGCATATAGATAATGCATGTAATAGAGATTTTAGAGCATTGTATAACAGTGTGGATTCTTATTGTAAAGTGACCTAATTTCCGGGGCTATTTGTATATAGGTAGCCTGGAGAGAATGGCGATTGAGATGGGACAGGTTATTATTATGTGTTTTTGGGGTGAGCTGTGCTGTGTGAGAAGAATATACTTATTGAGTGGAAGGGGGACGTTGAGTTGAATTGACGCTTAACTTGACTGAGCTGAATGTTTTGTGCGAGGTATATGCGATATGCCAAGAGAGAGTGAAATGCTAAAAGCCAAGGCAGGGAGAAGACGGACGGAGAGAGGCACACTTAGCAGAATGGGAATCAAGGGAAAGAGTGGATATGAAATGAGAGTGTCTCCGTCTTCCCATCTTCATGTTCTTCTCCAGTCGGCCGAGATATGCTCAATGTAGGATGTCGAACAAACTGGAGAAAGTGTGAGCAAGGGAGTTGCATATATTCCCTTTTATCGCTTTCTTTATTTCTTTACTTAGGTTTCTCTCTGGGCAAAATGTTCCATTCCGTATTCTGTTTTTCCCTCCAGAGCCAAATCTTCCTTAACGGATAAAGCAGAGAGTCTTATGCATGCAAAACAGTTTCTAGTATCAACATCAACTATAAGTATCGATCATCATGAGTGTATCCAGTGTGGCCTAATATTCCATCCTATACACACCGAGAAAGCATAAGTACTTTGTTAGACCTTTTCCTACGTTCCTCCTCACTCACTTGCTTACTTAGGGAGAAAGCAGCTCACAGCCCAGTTCACTTCCCACCACTTTTCTCCTCCTTCCTCTGCCAAATATCTATTTTAAGGACACACCAACAAAACAACTCCTCAAATTACTGTGTACCAAATCATATTGCTATCATAGTATTCTACTTACGAGTTGCATATTTTCTCTTCTATCCATGCACAAACTAACATTCAAAACTCTCTCAAAATATCTACCTCGATAAAACAAGGAAGAAAGAATGGCCCAGGGACTTTAACATCTTACTTCATTAATTTAATATAGCTAACCAAGTACCATAATATTGGCTATTACACAACTTACAGAAATCGCTAGTAAGTCTGTCGTTAGCTATTATTCTGTCACTATACCTAAACCACTTAAGGTAGGTACCGTAATTTTATCTCGTGCAATGAAATACAAAATGACATTTAATTTCAATATAATAAAATTGGGAAATTTTGGAGAAAATGCCACTTTAATTGGCTAGACACATTATTGAATCTTAGTGTCTCACTCAAACTTAATTTGTAATTAATAAACACTAGTTGGGTAAGAAAAATGTAATTTCTTAGTGAATAAAGTATCAAAATATCAACATCGATCGATGTGGTCCAAGTTGATAAAGAATTTAGGTGTACATGTTTAATCCCTCGGATGTAACCAATTGTCATATCACGAAATGTATGTTTTAGTGTTCACTTGATTTCCCTAGGTGAGCAGCTGAAGATGAGAAAAAAGTCAATAGATACACATAGCTTAGTTTCTTTGCACGAGGGTGTTTATTCATAACCAATTCTCGGAAGTAAGTACATAGTACACAGTAACGTGCAGTAGTGGGTACATGACCTGCCCTACTTTATTTCATCATGTCCTTGTACCTTGTCTTGAGAAGAGCTTATAAAATAGAAAGTAAGTTAAAAGAATCAATGTTGCATTCCAAATGCCAATGTAGCCACATACAATATGCCAACACAAAGCAGGCAGCAGCCGTTCAAATATTGAACGAAAGAAGCCAAAGCAAGTCAACAAGAAAGTAATTTTGTTTTTCTTTACTACCATTCGTCACAGGTTAGGCATGTATTGTATCGTATAACTCAACTATGTTGCTAAATAAATTAGAAAACTTAGAGATTTTTCGACCACAAACGAAATGGGTATGTCAAGATCCCTAAAGATAGTAACAGCACAGATTCAGCACAAGCTCACAATTAGACACAAATGCCTTTCTAATAAATTGGACAACAAAGCTGATTCTACAAAGCACAAACGACGAAATCAATCACAACCAGAAAGAGGAATTAACTTCGGTACTCAAAAGTAGACATAAAAATAAATAAAAAGCAAGCAATGATGATCGCAATAGAAATATAGAGTTCACGTTTGAAAATGCTGCTAAATTCATGTCGGGAGAATGTGGTTAAGTATAGATTGAAAGGAGGGAATAAGATATCGGGTTATTCATTGGATGCAAAGTTGTTAGAGCAATATCTGTCCCATTGACAGCCGTTAGTCAGCCATCAATTCTCCATGAAAGGGCAAAACAGATGCAGCTGAGTACAAAACCGGATATTATGCATAAAAGAGGACAAGTGAGAGTGAGTGGATGAGAGATGGAGAATGTAGGACATATATGAAGTAGTCGGGATATCAACATTCCTTGCTTAATAGCGGTGTGGCATGGTCCAAAATGATGTGCCCGTCTTTCTCCCATTGCACTCACATAAGTATAAATACTTGTACAGCGACTCTAAGAAAGGGTCTTTCCTAAAAATACAAACGGAAAGCCATAAAATTCTAAAGGTTCTTCAAAGAGCCGAATAGTGAAAAGCATAATGTTCCTCCACGTTACTTCAGCTCACTTGACGCTGCTATTCTTTCTTTTACAGTTTACACCGACAGCGACACGACTACTCTGGGAAATAGCATGTCTACTTTTCTAAGTACACTATGAGCCTTAAAATTCTTCTTGCTCCTCGTTTCCCTTCCATCACTGAAAAAACCGTAAAAGAAGAATGCTTTAAAGAAAATCTCCGAATCTCCATTCTGTGATTTACTATTACCTACACAAATACAGAGAATACGATTATTTCTTAACAATGCTATTCTACGGAGGTAGTTAGCAATTTCACATCTTGTTACCAGACTGGGAATATTATACAGATCGGATTCTGATTTGACATTTCTGAAGGATGCAATTGGTAATGTGCACAAGTCTAGTTTATTGACACCGAATTGTATGGTTGAGCTAATCTTATTCAGGTTGGAAGTAGAACTGTCAAATTAAGTATCCGAATCTACCTGTATTTGAATGATTTATTTGTCCCGGGTACAGATTTCATCCTACCATCCGTAATGACATGTCACAATCGAGAAGACCATTATCCCGGGATGCTAGTTACATCGGACAGTAAAACATTGTGTTAAGCCATGTTGAACGTCTTGAGTCTTCCTATAAGAAATGTTGTTGGGTGTACATTTGTGCAATTAACATTAAGTGAATTATAGGTGGATATTTAGCTAAGAAAATACAAAGTAATGTTCCAGGGGGATCTCAGGGATGGGAAGTGTTGAAGTTTTGTTTCGGAAAGAATGTTGTAGTATCTTGTTCTTTTCCGACTTGTGCCAAAAAGTTTTCTTTTCGGTCGTGTCGTTTTGTGTCGCCAATGCCCATTACTCTATTGGTCGAGTGTGTTGAGTAGAATTCCCTGTACTTGTTTAAGATAGAAAACTGATAGAGGAAAAGTTGAGTAGCTTTGTGTACACGCGGAGAAGGAGTGGAGAAACAGAGATCAGAACTGAATGAGTGAGAGAGGATGTTCGTAACTAACTTAAAACAAGACAAGTCTTAACTGGAACATCTAACCCGACCAACCCGGGTAGCCCTACTAAGTCACTATATATTGTATTCATTTGGATTGCTTTCCCCCGTTTTCCTTTCGTTTAGTTTGGTGGAAGAGAGGAAAAGAGAGGGAAGATAAAACAGAGTGTCATAAATCTCGAGGTTTTTTGTCATCACTTTGAAATCTTTATGGGGCAGAAAAATAGTTTCTTACTCTTTTGCCCTTTGTATTTCTCGTCTGTATTGGATTGCGTGGGATTGGCTGCATTGAATTGCTTTCTCCGTCCATGTACTTTGTACTTACACACTGTGTGATGGTCCTCTTCCGTTCTGATATCACTGTTGCGATTGCATTACACTTTTGGATTGGATTGCATCGCATTAGTTTATAATAATATACGAGTGGAAATGGTTTTACAAATAATACATATACAAGTTGATGGAGGATGATCCAGTTGAATAGACACATCTTCTCTTCAATAAATGTATCTATGAGCTGGAACATTTTGGTCCTACTTAAGGAAAAGCGTTGTGACCGTATGAAAACCGTCTAGAAAGTCAAACGGTGGAGCCTAGGCGGGATAACACTCTTAGGTTGGTTTTCCGCGGTAAAAAGGATGAAGAAAATGAAATAAAACGAAACGAGACTGGAGTTAGCAGCGTATTTTCACTGTTTTGTTGGCATTTCGAGCGCTTAAGCTTTCTATTGTTTGTTAGCATTGCCGTTGTTGTTGAGTTAAGTCTCAATCTATGTATGGGACAGTGCTCGATTCAACTGCATTGTATATTGTGCAGTTATACACTGGAGAAGAATGAGAGATTTCAGAATTTATCGAGGAATGAGTGAGCGAAATGAGAAAATTTCCACGATAACAGCAACAACAACGGATGAAAGGGGAAAGCAAAGGAAACGATTCTCAATTCTTTCTTTCATTACGTAAACGTAAAGTAACGTTACATTACGACTACACAATGCATTTCTCTGCACTAACTGACTTTCCCTTTCCATCGGACTACTTTTAAAAGGAAATAGAACTGGACTCAATGCAATGTGCTCTGGAACAGAATAGAAAATGCTAGACTGACTGACTCGGGAATGAATCAATTCAGGATTAATCTCATTCAGAACAGCTAGCTAGGCCAGAGGAAAAAAGAGAACGCGGGTGAAAGTCAACTCACACACATATAAGTTGCTAAGCCGGAGAAAGCAAACCGAATTAAGTGAAAGCAAAACCGAAGAACTGATTTTCAGAGGAGAAAAGCTGTTCGTCTGCCCTGACCGACAGTCCGTTCTTCAGTCCACACAACTTGAATTCAATTGAATGGAAGCGCAAGCGGCAAACAACTTAAACTTGGCCAACTAATGCCCGGCTGATGCGATGTGTTGTCTGACTTGTGTGAGCAAAACTCCAGCACTTTTTACTCACAGCTTTCCAGTCAGATTGACGCCCGCCCGTGTGATTTATCGTAGCTCTACATACATACTTCTCCAAATTTTCAACCTACACTACACAGAGTTAAATCTTTTTTCTACACCCAGAATAAGGTCATTATAAGAGTAGGCCAGACTATTCACATCTGATTTTACTAGTTAAATCTACACAAACTTAATATACAGATCCTATCTGCTTAAAATTTACTAGCCTTCAGTTTTACTATTAATACCATCACATTTAGCACAGCCCGGGTAATAAAATATTGAAAATCCATAATTGAGCCAGAGATCAATATTTCTAAAAATATATCCATTCAACCCACATTCCGATAGAATAGATTGATGGCACTGTACAATATCAAGACTGGGTCGAGTCCAACTACAAAAAGTCGAAAGCAATATACCTTTAAGTACTTTACTAGTAGTTGAGTGGACCCAACTTGGCTGACTGACATGATAAACAAACCAACAACCAGAATTTCAAAAAGCTTTCATTACTCATCTCAATTCATTTCGGTTTCCTGTATGCTATGCTTTTTCTATTAAGAGATCAACAATCTATCTCTGTGTGGACAATGTAAAAGGCATTTTATACTCTTGTGAATTTAGTAGTGTATGACAAAACTTTTCTAGCCAAGCCCATTTTTGACAAATTGAAAACAAAATGAAAAGCTGATTGTGAGTAAATCTACTCTGCATGTTGCTGTCTGTCCGAAGCTCTTTTTCCTTTGGCTTCCCAGTTGCATCAAACGTGACTAAACTTCATCTGACAACAGGACCAGCCTTAGTAGCCAAACACTCTATAGATATGCACCTATTAAAACAAAACAAAGCAGCTGATTGTGAGGCCAGGGCCGTTCTCCGTCTAAAACACATGTTAATATGTATTTACAGCACACACGCTTGGGGATGCGTGCTTCTGCCACAGACTTTCTCTTCACTCCGACTTTCATCTTCATCAGATCCCTATCTCAGCTCCCATGTTATGATGTAAAGCAATACTTGCTACATACTAAACAGCTATTTACAACGCTGTTACTCACTATTTTGTATGTATCCAAGTCCACCAATCATGATGCTCAACTGGCTCTTATCTATAGGCAAATGACGCTGCATATCTATCTACTGTCCGTCAAATCAAGACTTGCTTTTGTCCAAATGCTTTTGAGGTTTAGTCAGAACAAAATTAATCCGTCATTTGGAATATAGCATTATATAAATCTTTAAATATACTACGGAGTAATCAGATAGAAATTCAATAGTATTGGGTTTAGTTTGCTGATGTTAAATTACAAATTACGAAGAATAGTATTATTGTGTATAAAAGTTCTTCAGGTACTGAGACTGACTTAATAAATACTATTTAATTCTAGTATGATGGGTTTGCGTTGTAATTGCATTGCACTAGTACAAATTCGGCTAATGGTTGCAGGATGCCTGCCTTTCAAAATTGAGTCACACAATGCTGGGGCTCTAGTAATGAATAAAAATTTTCTGTACAAAGACATATGCCTGTAAATGCGAAAGGATTATTTCTAGATATTTCAAGCGATATTTGTTTATTTTTGAATTATCCACGCACAAATCTAGAATCTGATGAATGGAATGGTTTGCGTGTAAAGAACATTAATAGAATTCGCCAACGTATTTAAATTGCAAGCTATACCAAAAGCTAATAATTCTCTCGTTTCATATTTATCTTGGAATTCAAACGACTGGAAGAAAGCGCATAGTAGATGTTATGAAATGAACCTAAATAGATCTTCCTTGGTTGCGTGCTAGTGTTTCATGTTTATAGTAGGAAGAGGATATTTCTGGTGAGATTTCGTGACGAGAGGACAATGCAATAAATAGAATGTTATAATGGTATGCAACTCAACGCAGAGATAAGTAGGAGCTTATGTTTTGCTATCTGGACGCGAATCCTAACCAATCCAATCTAGCTGGGCTCTTTAGCAGATAAAATGAGAATTAATGTGAATTCGGTGGTTTGCCATTGCCTACCGTTCCTGCATTAGTAGTGCATGTTTATATTTCATATTACACTCTCGGCTGTTGATTAAAGAAGTCGCCGCACTGCTCTCCGCAGATAGTAACTCCGTATCCTCCACTGAACTCATTGGACACGCAGCAGAATTTCCTTGCGAAGCCAAGTATTCGGTGGAGAGGACAGATATTCTTGCTACTTAGGTGTTCAGAGATCTACGGACCTAATCTGCCTATAGCTCTATGGCTTTTCAAGTTGAAATTGAGTAAAATGTTCTGTTCTCTGTCGGCTAAGCTGCCGTGGCTCGTGGTTTGGCTTCATTCCTGCACTCTCTCTCCTGCACAAAATATACTCCTACTTCCACGCAAGAGATGCAACTTATTATTTGCAACTACTGCCCCTGTCTCCTCCCCTTTTGGTTTCATATGTTACCAATATAAAGGGCTACTAAAAATACTTAGATTATTATTATTTAATGCTTAATTATGTTATAACAGATCCAAAGTGAATTTTGTACATTATTTTACCTGATGTACTTTTCTATATGAGTTGGTAGTTGGTACAGTATAATATTATCAGTCTTTGTTGGTCAGTTAAAATCGTCTGGTATCTGTATCTGGTGAATTGGTTTGTAACTTTCGACCAGAATTTCAAAATGGATTCATTATCACTTAAAATTAGCAACGCATTTTAAAATTATGATGTTTCGAATAAATCCAATGTCATGGTCTACTTACTATAGAAAAAGTCGGTGAATCTTATACTTCAAAGGGTTCGTATTGGAGTGGTATTTTGAGATACGAAGATTTTGCGAATCCTAATGAAGATCATTGATCCCACCTTATACGATGTCCATATGGAGAAGCTTAGAACGGATAGTATTGGTAAGACACATGAATTTGAAGTTTCGAATTCCATTTGTGATTGAAAGATTTATGTGATGTTCCTAGGCTTAAATTTTTTCGTTTAAGGATATCTCAGCTTTAATTCCAGATTAATTCGAATCGTTCTTGCATTTTTACATTTTTAGTGCAAAAAAGCAATGCTCATGGCAAGTACGTCTACTGCTTGGTTGGTAAGATGATACAGGAGGAATCTGTCGGGGATTATTAACTGATCACCTGGAGCATTATTTTGTAGTGGAAAGAAAGTGAGATGGGCGAGGATATAAATAAGGATAAGTGAAGAAAGCCGTTAATCTTTAAAGGGGAAGGTTAACTGAACGTTAAAGCTTTGCGTTAAAACGAAGGTTTTGTAGAAATGCAGTGTACATGGCAGTGTCATTCCATCTTTTGCTTTTGCTGCCCATTAAGACAGTTTAGTTGAAAACAGTTTTCTTGGCACGACTCGGAAGTAACGAAACGATGAAATAAATTATAAGAGCATTCAACGTACGTTTGTCTCGAGCCGAGAAGGTACTTACTATTGCGTGAAATATAGATTTACTTCTCGACTGCGTAACTTATATATGTTCTCCATGAATCTATCTGTATATTAGACGATATGCTCCAAGTCTCATCTGGGATCTGATGGGAAATGCTATAAAATATAAATATCAAGTATAAAGAACTGAGGACGAGCGTATCTTCTTCGTTAAGTACGTGGAAATGTCTGTGTGGTTTTATTGCGTGCTTATTACCGTAATTTCCTCTTAGGCTGAACTCATCTCTCAGTTCTTTTGCTCGAGTCGTCTGGTTTGGGTTTGGAACCGACGGAACCATTTTCTCCAACTCGAATACTTCAAAACGGATGTTACATACTCAAGAATTCAACTTGACGTGAATTTCAGAGGGAAATGCGACAGGGAAACACTTTGCAGATGGAAACTCACCTTTATTATCCTTCTTTCTAACCAATAAAAATTCTACTGACTTGTTTACAGCTTAAAGTTGCTGTTAAACAGCCGCTAGAAAAACTCTGCTCCACATTCCCACTTTACATATCGTCAAAACTCAAAACCAAACTAATACCATTTACTCTCTCTTGGGTTTGGCATTATCATATAATATTAATAATTTAAAGTATTCACTTTAAAGAGATGCACTCCTAGAACTCAATTGATTTATTACAACTTACTTTAGTCAAGCTTTGTGAACTTTACTACTTATTTACTATCTCTGCTTCCATACTCATTCAGTCACAGCCTAACGGATACAAAGACAGTATATAGATCCGAATATTAAAATGAGAAAGCAAAGCCAAGAATTTCTAAAGAAACAAAAAGGCTCAAGTGCATTGAAATTATAGACGCTAGAAAAATGCCTGAGAAAAAGAGAAGGGCTTTATTTTCCTACGCAAACTGCTTTTGTAGACAGTACATTACATTAAATTTCGTTACTTTAGGAAAAAAAATTCTTTATCCAATTTAAAGTACATGGAGAGTTTGCCGGAGTTTTATGGAGACTTGAAGTTGACTGCGTTATGTTGTGTTGACTATGAGTACTGGAGTGTTTCTTAGCATCCCTCTCCATTCTGCATTCTAAACAACATAAGCTCACGTTGCTTTATACCCAAAACAAATACTCAACTCTACAAAACACACTTGCCGACACGATACACTTAGCCTGCTATCATAATGAAATACACTCACTGAAGTATTGCAGATTATTTTAGCTACGTTAGGAATTCGCATGCGAAACTGAAGGATGACTGCATATTTGTGTTCAAAGTGGTAGACATATTTATATAGGTAGCCTCAATATATGTCTTCGTACCCATTGCTTTAGTTATTGGGAGTGCCATAACCATGCATATATGTTACATGCTACTTATCGTTAGTATATTTAGTTGCAAAGAGCAAGTAACATACACTGGGTTATCTAAAGAGCTCTAAATTCAGATTTAGGAGAAAATTCATCGTGGAGAAAGCCGAGAGAAAGTTGAATACGAATGGAGACATAAAGAGAGATGAAGCACCTGGTAAACGGAGCATGGCGTATCAAATGATCTCTACTTATTCCACTTTTACTACTTACTCTGCACGTAAGAACAGACAGGCAACACGGATACTTACCCATTACATTGTAGAGAGACCAGAGCCAAGTTGATACCATCCAAAATGAACGCTCTCTGAACGAAACATAAAAATTTCAACGATCATTTTAGTTTATCTACTACTTATACCCTCCCTGTGTTCTGTTCTACCTATATCCAAAGACAGTCTCTGCAACCCTTTTCTTTCTCTTCCAATTTGTTATCCTCCATTACATTACAATGCATCTAGGGCGTAGGTATACTTAGTAATACACAGTACCATTCATATTTAGTTTATTAAGTAGACCGAGAAATGGTAGCCAAGCGCATACAAATCAAATAACGCAATATCTAACTCAAAAAATGACTATGGTCAACATGCATTACACAGATAATAATGACAATGACTCGTACATTAAATTCCCTTGAATACGAATAATTCGGGACTCTTCCATAGACTATCACAAGATATAATCTGCGTAATGTTATTCCAAACTTTGTTGAAAACGGAGAAGTCCGAAGTGGAATTCTCAAGGATGAAATTATATAAAATCGGAATTTTGATGAGACAGGATTTAAGGGGCTCCTCCAAAATATCAGTTGGAGTGGATCGACAAGACTAAAAGTATATACGTAATGAGTAGGAAAGGATGAAATTTTAGGTGGGTACCTATATCTTTGTTACTAAATAAAATTGTCCATGGTTTTCATTTCATTTCAGAGAGGGAATATGAAGGAAAAAATTCCGGACAGATACGGAGAATTTTTCTGTCCGGTTGAAACAAGATCATATAGTGCAAAGTGCAAGGCTAAGTGATGCTACTTATTCATTTTCGTAGTCTGTGAACCATTAGTTCTATATTATTCACGACATGTCCAAATGCTTTACTATTGAGTGCAGTGAATTAAGTTAGTACTTATTTACGGAGAAAAGAGAATTTCTATATTCTATCTGTAATACTAAATAGTAATAGTCAGTTCCTGTTAAAGAATCCTTTAGGGAATTCCTTTTCTTCTTACTAGTACGAAATTCCATTATTTATCAAGGAGCCAATGGAAAAGTAGCGATAATAGATGTTTCCTAAGAATTTTTATTTCGTATTCATCCTACTTACTAATATGCAGATATAAAATGTGAATTTTGATAATATGGAGCACATAGTTAGTTGTAATTTCAGTCACAGGCGAAGTAGGTCTGAAGTCTGCATCTTTGGGCGGAGGGAGAAAGAGGAAAGTTGAATCTGGTTGCCGGAAATGAATTTTGATTCGGTTTCCCCAAAGTGGATCTTGATAAACTTTGTGCATGAAAATAGTTTCTTTGCTATTTACTCTGCATGATACTTTTGCTGAGTAACATATCTACCTTGTTGGAATAGTCTTTTCTACTAAACACTTGGTTTATTGTTGGTAGGGTAGTTATAAGGCGCTATCAGCCTTCTTTCCTTTAGTTCGTTTCATTTCATTAGATTTCTCGTCTCCGCTCTGCTATTACAAAGAATTTATAAACTCCGAGGCGACAGAATGAAGAAATGAACTCTGGCGACTTTAGAGCACTTGGTTTGACTTTTCCATTGGAAATAGTGAATGAACAGGGCAGAAAATAGACGTAGTAGTAGAGGTTGACTTTAGCATATTACATAAGGCGTAACTTTGAATGGGGAGCTACGTAAACTAAAAGTTGAGAATGAGTGTATGCACAAGGATGCTATAGAGCTTCTTATAGACTAATGTAGTCAGGAGGCAAGCTCAAGTTGCCACTCTATTAGCAACATAAATCTTACATTTTTCCCCTTGTCGTAGTTGCCGTTACGTAGCCGTCCCTGAGAATCAGTGACTACTCCTTCGGTTGAGTGTCGAGGAGAGGAAGTTAAGTTAAGTTGACGTACCTACGTAAATACATTCTCCAGGAACACTCTTGAAAACTTACTTTTGCTCAACTAACTAATAGTCGAGGGCTCTTCTTCCATTGTTTCTCCTGATTTTCAGGGACTATTAGAGAAATGTTTCAGATATGTCTTTCCTTGAAAGAGGTGGGAATAGAAAGGCGGGTTTCCTGGCCTCGTATTGCCTGCCTCCCTAAATGAAAGACGTATACGTGATCAATGCATCGGAAATAAATCAGCGTGTAATCACACTCCTAGGATTAGATTTACACTTAAGCAAGATACCCAGTCCCATCCTCCGGAAAAAAGCAAAAGCTAACATTGTACATAGACATACTACTCAGAACTTACTATATCTTCAAGAATTAACTGCCTATAGGCACCTTTCAGTTAAAATGCCCCACTTTTTATGCACTCATGCTTATTTTGCAAATTTTTCTTACTTAATTTCAAAAGAAAAGATCGTTTTCTTCAAAGAATGTTATTTATAGTCAACACAGATGCTACACTACACAATAAATGCCCTAAAAAGCCGGAAGAATGTGCATTTTTATTCTGATAAAAGGACTTAGGCGAGTTTATTTAGACTTTATAGTTGGAGAGCGACAGAGCTCATGGAAATTTCACAGCTCCAGGTGCTCAGCTACTTAAAATAATTGTGACTCTCATAATCACTCCCCCTCTCTCGTAACTTTTCCCATCAGAATTAATTATTAGCTTCCTTGCTTTCGTATCTCAATACAGCAGACAAAATTCTATTACAGATACTCGCTTCCCTGTTTTTCCATTTTGCATCTTGGAACACACGGCACACACCATTAAGGTTTTCCTTGTGTACTTTTAATAGGTACGCGGGTGCTCGTTGTAAATACATCCATAAAATGTGCGTGAAATAGAAGAGCAAAGGTGGGATCCTCCTGCCCTACTATTTTCGAGCATTTATCTCTGCGTAGTCTATAGTCTCCTAGGTCTGTACATCTTTATACGTTTCTGCAGTTCACTTCGGTTCAAGTGAGGAGGAGACAAATAACTTTATTTTATATGTAATAATGTCCTGGGATGATTGCGATCATTTCTCTTTCTCTATAAGCCGGTTTGTAGAGGTATCTCTCTACCTATCTAATGTTTAGCTTTGTCAGAGTGTTGGTGTGTTCTTTCAGTTCGCCTTGTACTCAAGATAAATTATGTTCTTCGTATGTTTTGTGGTTTCCGCTCCTTTCCTTTGGTTTTATCTCACCCAGAGCGAATATCTTGAATGATATTTATACCTACAGTAACACTGCCACATTCGTAAACCTAATGTAAGTAGATGCGTTTTTATTTCTTAGCCTTCCCCTCCACATTGCCAGACCACAAAAGTCAGCTCTGTGTCAGTACTTTGTACTTGTACCTTATTCTTTTCTTTTTCTTCTTCTTCACTCCGCTCCACTGATGTGATGTGAATGGAATTTGATGGGAAGCACTTACTCAACACTCAAATAAGAAATAAAAACCTCCGCCGAGAAAAAAGGACGAGAAAACCGGGAACAAACTCCCGCTATTATATTAAGCGTATAGTATTTACTCGCTTACCTTTTACACCGAAATGTGTCAGTCCTATGCTACTTTTACTGAGTTTTACTATGATCAAGCAATATCTGAGAAAGTCAGCAATTTAACTCTTTCTATTAGAACTGGGACGCACTTCGCTACAAAAGCCCCACAATCTACATTACATTTCACTCACTCACCCTTCCAAAAACTTTTCATTCTCATAAGGATTATTCAATTCAATAACAAAATATCAGTTGATCGAAAAGGAGTAACCAATGAAAGGAAAAATCATCGGGAAACTCGGAGCCACATGGGGACGCTCTTACACTTATCATACAATACTTACATTGCATTAAATTCTGCTAGACCATCTTTTCACTGTGTAGATACACATGTACAGTGTCGTTTATTTAAAACTACCCACACTGCTTACTTTCACTGTGTAACTTTAATTTCTGTTTTCAAACCTATAACCCCATGAAATTTTGTTTTCGCGCCAAAAAACTTTAATTTATTTAGTTTTAAGAACTTTAACTTTCATTTAACTTTCACCAAAGTGAAAGTTAAATGAAAATTAATGTACTGATCTGATAGGTTGTGGGTGTGAAATAATGGGAAAGGAGAAATGTGACGTGCAATGTTGAAATGGTTGTATGGAGAGATCTAATAAAAATCTCACTGTATAAACAATCCAAGTAAAGTTGGGATAATTCAATTCTCGCAACTATTTCCGTAAGCGATTTTGAACTCAAAGCTTACATTATTTATGTGTATCTAGGTGAATGTAGGTAGGTATGTATATTTAGTTACCAGAGCTGAAGAAGAGGTAAGTAAAGGAATAAGATATCAGTTGTGATAGAGAGGGTAGATGGAAAAAGGAGGGAAAATCGGTAACGACCTGACACGGACAAGGGTAATATTCTTTCAATTTCCTCTTTTCCCCTTGTGAAACACTTGGCTTTCCCCGACCGCATGAGTGCACATGCAATGCATTGCAAAAAGTAGAGCTAAGCAAAGAGAAGGAAGCTGAAGGGAAGGAGAGTCACAAATGCATTGCAATCCTCGAACAGAAAGAATCAGGATTTTCTGTCTGAAGAGCATCTGTGTGTACTCTAAAATATATCTATAAATGCTAGCGAGTGAGTTTTCAAAGAGCAGGAAATAAATATTAGCATTCTTACTCATCGAGCACAATGCAATAGGAAGACGTGCATGTAGAGAGGGCACCGGGATAAACAGGCCAGGGCTTACATATACATATCCCATTTGTTATTTCATCCGAGACTCCCTACGTTATGATGGGATCCCTACTTATGATTTGATTTGTCATGGCTGTACTAATGCTACTACATCCCGATCTGCAGAGGATATCGAAGCTGAGAATTGAAAGTGCTCTACTCAAGTTCTCAGACTTGGAATATGTCACCAGAATGCTAAGATGACGTCTTTTTTACTTGTTTTACATTCAGTTCTGTCCTTTGTTTTTACTATTTAGGTACCGCATGAGATGCACTGTGAAAGTCAAACAAGAAAATATATGGAAATTTTTGCATAAGGCATAACATATACATGTGAATATGGAAACATATACAGACATACCTTTGCATCATAGATAATCATCCAAGATTTATTCCCTATAGAAGACCGGCAGAAAAATGGCGTGCCAGGATGCTCCAGACCAAAACAGAATCCTTGATGTGTTTTCTTAGACCCTCGTGAATTTTTCACTCCGTGACCTTGGCTTACTATAATATTAAAGTGACTAAAGTTGCATAACAACCATATACTTACTTCTCTAATTTTCCTTACTTTGATTTTCACTTTGTTTCATTATAACCGAAATAGGTGAGGATTATGAGAACCCGCATTGTAGAACATGGTATACCATTTACGAAGTAGAAAAACGACTTTGCATGAAAATTGAAGCCAGCATACCAAAATGTGTGGGAGTGAAACACACCACGATGATATTATGACACCCACGCAGGACTTTAAATATAAAATTGGCAAACATACCGTAGTACTCAAAGCTATTGACTATTGGAAGCAAGTTAATAGTAGAGACTAGATGAATAAAATCGAGGGAAAGTAGACAGATAAAAGTATCACCTTTCTTTTTGCAATTTTGTGTCTTCTGCTTAGTATTTTGAGTAGAATTTAGTCACACTGGGAAGGAAACCACGAAATAGTTTTAATGGAGAGAAGTGTGTGCAGTAGTGGAGAAGAGTTTAATTTAGCTGTAGCATGTTGTGTTTGTTAGGCATTAGTGGTTTGGATGGGTAGACTTGTCCTTGCCTGGTCTGGCCAACAGATTCGCTTACTCACTGCGGCCTAGGGCTCTGTGTAGTTTCTGTAGGATGGCAAAGATATCTGTTCTGTCTCTTTATTTATTTCTTCTTTCGACTTACTTACCTCTGAGCTTTTCTTCTTCACTTCACCGGAGAACAGAACAGTCAACACGATTTAGTTGGCTATCTTATCTTCCCGGCTCCTTCCTCTCCTCCTCTCATCTTCTCCGTCTGCCTGCCCTGCAAGCCCACATCCTCCCTCCTAAGACTAATAGCACCCAACGATCTTAAGGACAGACTAACCTCACACACAGAAAACTTTATGTACTCCGACTTTTTCTCACAAAACGCATCCATACATATACAATGCACTTTGCCATTTCTACTTACATCTTCGCAAGGCTGAAACTACAAAGTTGGATTTCCGAGGTGTGTACCCGTAAAACGTGCTGATTTGGGTTTCGTAACTCAAGTACCTCAAGTTACTCGGGAAAACAAGATATTGAGAAAGCAATAGCATCCAACTCAGATGCTACTTGAGCTTCACAATATTTTCCTTTAGGCTCTTTAGTCTTGTTTTTTGCTAGAAAAAGTTAAATGCAACTCTAGTGCTTTCTGATTCTTCTATTGCTAATATACTAATGGAGAATTCACTTATACTAATTCTTCAGGAGGCAATGCTCCAATCTCATAAGATCATTATATTTATATCATATTTAAGAAAGATTTCAATGCTGAAGTAAGTCGCAAAGCGGATTATTTTCATTGGGTACTAAAACGCTTTAACATCATGCCTATCTGACATTATATCGATATTTGTTTATGGTTTGCACATTATGAATGCTGTTTAGATATGTATGTATTATACCACAATGACAATGACACGATAAATTTATTATTTACCAACTATTATTGCCTTATATGTTATGTAAATGTATATTGTTATGTAAAGTCGTGACGGATTATTTATTCTTCAGATATTTTATGGAACTTTACGATTACGAATGTGAAAATGATAGATCCTGTGACAGAGAAGTCATGATTTTGCTACAAACTGAGTCGACTCTTTACGTCATCACTTATATAACTGATAAAAATATCCCGGAAAACTTACACAAGTTTTCTCATTCAATCTTCTGTCAAAAATATTCTACTGAGGAGCCGAATATGGTACAATAAATAGTAATATAACTACAACGAGCCCGTCAATATACCCGACCGTAACAGCAATGTGAAGAAATTCACACAAAAGGAACCTATCTGGTTTGCTGGAGATTAATGTGAAATAATAGAGCATACTTAGACCAAGCAATTAGGCCACTTTTAAAACTACTTAGATCAACAATTAGTCCATCTTTAA
>JABASH010002828.1:0-18576 GCA_019776445.1 Tomocerus maximus | reverse complement strand
GGATTCGCAATCACTACTCTCTATGCAACTTACATAACTAGTGAAATCATTGTACCCCCAGAAAAGAAAATATTTCAGGACTTCAAGGATCTCGTTGAAAATAATTACAAGATATTGAGCATGATGGATAAACGAATCGATCTTAATAATGATAGAACTGACTTATTCGTTAAATATAAAATGTTGGAAAAGATGAATTCTAGTGTTTATGTTTATGACTGGGAAATAGAAAACCCAAATGCAAGATTTTCTGAACTACAGAAATTCAAATTGATTACTAACTACTCTATGAAAATATTTGATATCACCAATAAACTTGATGGACAATATGCGATACCAAGGATACCAAAAGATTTCTCACTTGGTGGACAATGCATGATGACCAAGGATTTTGCAAATGAATACCCGTATTCTTATACATTTCTTGGCTGCTACCGTCACAATTTCCGAGCGTATTTCCAACGGATGCTGGAGGAAGGTCTTTTAGCCATTTGGAAGGAACAAGAGGAGCACAGACGATTTCTGCTAGATAAACAATTCGAGTCAAAATCGAAGCATGAAGTCAGTCAGCCCGTAGGCATCAACTTTAGAATGAAAATTCGGACGATTTTTATTTTGTCGGGATATTTCATTCTTGGATCTCTCTCCTCATTTTGTGTGGAACTCGTTTGGGGTGAATTAGTTTTGTTGTCTATCCGAAATTTTTCTTTTCTGTATTTCAAATGCTGATAAACAAACTAAAATATTTAGGAAATAAGCTGCTAAGATTCTCCGATGGCATAATTCAATGTGGAAAAATCCGGAAGACAAAGGTTGAACTATGGTGACGACATTCAGGACGATGACAAAGCTTCATAACCTAAGATGACTAACTTGTCTACCAGCGTAGATAGATATGGAACCTTGCCTAGCCTTACCCTGTGTGACCCAGAGCCTTGCCCTTAACATTTTAAGATTTAAGGTAATTTACACCTTTTACACTAAAGCGCTAAGTACCTAATAATATGTGACAAACGTTGTTTTAGCTGAAAATCTGCATCACGAGAGAAATTCGCTGATGTAGAAGGAATCCTCCAACTATTTAAGTTTTTTAAATGCAGTAATGTAGTCAAAAATGACAATGCAGATTCTTTTAAACGGTAAGCCCTCTCGGTTAATCCGATATTTAATACCATTGGTTGCCTAGTTTTTATTGATTTTTTGTGTCGTACAGTCATACATTTTGCAACAAAATATATGTTAGGAACTACAAATTAACCTAAATTAGTAATAAATCGCTGAAAAAGTTATATGCATTAACCCATATTCACCAATTACCATTTAAACAAGTTTCACACATTTATTCATAGCAGGAGTTTAAAAGTGTGGCTTAAAGCTTAATTCCTAGCTTTTCCGGCTACAATCTTTTTGAAATTTTATCTTTCATTTACCTATTCAAGTATTATAATCCACAAGACCAGTTTCTCTTTTATAGAATGTTATCGACAAGTCGACCAACACTACATTCAGTAAAGATAAGGGGAGAGGGAATCAGACTCTTACATGTTTTTTAAAAAAATTAACAGTCTACAATGCGTAGTTATGGCAGAAGAGGAAGTACATGTTATGAAGAAGTACTCCTTCATCATCATAGTCAGCATTTTTGTTCGTACAGGTGCGAGATTATTATTTGCCATATCCTCCCCCACCTCCTCCATATCCTCCTCCTCCTCCATCTAACAAAGATAAAAAGTATGAATTATTATTGTTACTATGCAATTGAGTCTTGCCAATTCCATATNTATCCTCCCCCACCTCCTCCATATCCTCCTCCTCCTCCATCTAACAAAGATAAAAAGTATGAATTATTATTGTTACTATGCAATTGAGTCTTGCCAATTCCATATTTATAAATTTAGTTGAAAATAACATCAAAGTCTCATAGTCACGAAGGAAATTAAAAATTCGGAAACTGGAATGTATGAAATTTTTAAGCGTTTTTAAGTTAAAGCTCCAAGTTAACTAGATATATTTGTTTGTATATTAGAAAGCAAGACGTACTGTTTCCTTCTTTACTTCCGACGTATCCACAGAAGTAAATGGGTCCTCGGGCACCTCCACCAGCTCCTGGTCCACCCCCATAGCCACCTCCGCCTAGTTATTATTATATTAAATGTAAATTTTCTGGCGAAATAGGAAGATTATCCCTTTTCGTAGTCGGTCAAGCTATCGTCAAAGAAATATGCAAAATAAGGAAAATGAAAAGTGGTCAATTTCTCAAACAAAATCCAATTTATTTTCATGAAAATTACAGACAATAACAGAGTTTAAAAAAATTGAAAATATTTTGAGAAATGGCACACAATTCTTTTTTCTTACTACACTACTTTTTGTTTTGAAATTTGTGTGCTAATGGTGCTGGTAGTATCCCTGATCTTCCAACTGGTCCTGAAGGCGGAGCAAATCTTCGTAGAAATGCTCCATGTCAAATCCTTCATTATGGAGCGAGGCTTTCAAATTCAGTAGTCAAAATTAGTTGACGTTATTCATCTACAGATATCGATTCTATCGCAAATTTAGTAAATTATTGATCCTTACCTCCTCCACCACCTCGGCCACCTCCACCCCCACCGTATCCACCTCCTCTCTTTACACGTTCTTTGGATGAATTCTTCAGCTGTGCTCAGACAGGCGCATGCCACAAGAAGGACAAGAAAAACGCAAATCTGTAATTGAAATTCAATAAGAAAAATTAATTAAATAAACTCAAAAATTATGTAAGAAACGAATTGAAGCCAAATGAAATAAATTGGGGAAAACAAATAATTTTTGGTGAATTTAAAAATGTTTAATATATTTAAAAGATCTGGAAAACTTTTCCTTGGACAATAATAAATCTGCACTTACCAATTTATTCATCATTATAATATGTATTTGTTGAGTGTGTTAAAAAGAAGTAAAAATGTCGCAGTTGTGATAAACTGAATCGGAAGGAAATAACTGATGATTACCTCACTGTTTCCATTGCCTTTTATATGAACTGCACCTCTTCCTTCCCACTTCCGCTCCCTACATAATGTCAACAAAGATTCAACAAAGTCTGAAACAATTAGTTTCCTTTTTCTTCAAAATGAGATACATTACACACACGAGCAAGTAACTATCTACATACAATACAAACGAAATTTAATTGTTTTAGGGGAACTATATAGGCATAGATGAATTAAACTCTTTTGGGTATAAGTGAGAAGGTTCTGAGAAATAAGAGAAAAGATTTGTGTATAGGCAAGAAGAGAAATTCCTTTGAAATTAAGCAGGTGAGAATTGTAAGCTAAAGTGACTCTTGTCTATTGTACATCAGATGCAATACCTATTCAATGTCATTCAAGTATGACCAAATGACAATACGCACACAAACCGTATGCATACTCCCAACTATAAGAATAAAACATTGTGCGTTAGAGAAAAGGCTGAAAGTAAAAGAACTACATTTGAAAGACCGTTTTGTTTTTTCACACCCAGAGCCCAGAATATTTCTATAGTTTATTATGTAGTACATAGTGGCCCACAGTTTTAATCTTTGTATCAGATTCAGATGCTGTAATCTATGATATTCAAATTCAAGAACTTATAATGGAAATTATGCAATTTGTAATTTTTTCAATAAAATTATTATCTGATGAGGATTTCTATGAAGTTTGAGAGGCAGATTCATCATTATACGGTAAGGTTAGAAAAGGACCCAGGAAATAAAAAATATAAATAAAATAAAAAGTATTTCATAAACGATAACGATAGAAGAAATCCAATAGTGTTTACGATAGGAAGCAATATAGAATAATATGTAATTAAAATAAAGTATCCAATTTTTTAATTTTAATAATAAATGACCTTGATTTGAATTTGAATGCAGAAACCTAGAATTCAGAAATAATTTTCTAGTGTTCCTACTCCTACTGTCTTTCCCATAATCGACGACTACAATCCCCGCGGCAGACTACATAAAAAACACTATCAGTCATTATTGCCAAATATTTAAGTGCTAATTTTGGTGAGCAAAATATGTAGAAATAATATGTAATGCAATTAGCTTTAAACTGTCAATCAGCAATGGGTAGGGATGTAGCTTAAAGTAAAATCAGACACCTTAATTCTTAAATATCATATATTTACGTTCAAAAAATACAAATAGTCCCGAGACCGTGTAATTTGTGGTCTACAGCATACTAATCATTGTAAAAGTGGCAATTTATTGTGTGATATCTTTTGGTAGCATAGCATATTATAGTGTGCCATATAAGTTGTGTCAAGCTGATTTGGAGACAATGGAAATTGTCTGACCACGATTGCTTGAGAAACACTTAAAAACAAGGTGTTACATTAAAGGATACTAGGTATTAATTTTTGGTAGCTATTTGACATATTTACAATTTCCGAAATCCTATAATTAATCATTAGTATAAAAATTATTATGTGGTAGAAATCAAGACGCAGCCGTGGAAAGTAGTTTCATTCGACTACGATAAGAGATTCTTCAGTAGACATGAGAACAACCCACACGAGATTTTCCCAACAATGTATGTAAATAGTGTCAGCATTCTTATGGAACTAGGTACCTACTCATTTCTCTATTTACTAAAGTCGATATTATGGGAAAGAGATAAATTGTCTCAGTTCTACATTCATAATTGTGTACGAAAAGAAGAAACTTAAAAGTCATCATTAAAAATGACAATCAAATCTTAATATTGAGTTGTCCAGCCCGCTGTGTGCATCATTTGTCAATGATAATGTGAAATATCTTTTAGCGCCCCTTGAAATCCTTGTAAAGAAAGGGATTCGATTTTGAAACCGAGAATTAAGACTAGGACAGAATTTAAATGGAAATCTGAATGGTCTAACTGAATTGCAACCGGGATTTTCTTACGACGATTATGTTGCTCCATCGCCAAAATGGAAAGAGTCTGTCTGTTCTATTCTACGAAAAAGTCCCGAGATTTGTCCTGCTACATTCAGGGTTTTCGAGGTAATTTGATGCATTCAACTGCCATTTATGCAAGAACATATAATGCAAGTTATTCAAACATTTGACAGTCGGAACAACTTTGTGGATGTATTAATATAATGAAAAATTATTTGACCTTTTGTACTGTGAAACGGAATTCATTGATTATTTTCGATAAGCGATTCCTAACCACTGTGAGGCATCACCGAAAGTCCATGATATCCCATGCATTGTCGGCAATTAATTCAGAATGCATTTGATGATCATCTCTCATATCTTCTCTCATTTTTAATTTTTGGAACGATGAATTCTTGCGTGTCTTTAGAAAATTCGATTTTGAATAGCAACGATAATACTATAGTCTATGAATCGCAAATAAATAAAAATCATGCTTGTCCAAGTAAAATAAAAAATTTCATCATGATATGTGGTGCGTTACGCATAATTTATTTATTGTTGGTCGTAAATAAATCTGCATTTGATATTCATACAAAAAATTGCAAATTATGTTATTCTATCCCAACTAAATTTTATATATGACCAGGCTTATTTAGGATATGATATTCATAAGTAGTAGCACATTTATCACAACTAAGCAAAAAATTAAAACAAACTAAAAAACATAAAACAGGGGAAATTGTACACATTATAATTGTCATGTTTTATCTTGTTTCCCTAGAATTTTGAAAATTCTGTCACAATTGAGTATTTCAGATATTAGAGTACCTAATTAGTACCTCAGCAATTTTTAGCAGTTAAGTTGATGCTATCCTCAACAAAGGTCAACATTGAGTATTGAGTCAATATATTTGAGAGTAGACGTTTTTCCTATTTTTCTTAACAAAACGGTGGAAAATAATATTTAATTCTGATTAAAATGGACGAAACCCAACCTAAAAGCAATTGTAAAAAAATTACAGAGTAGGAATAAAAGTAAATTATTTGTACAATAAAATTCCAAAAAAACTTAATTGAAAGTACAGAGATAGATTTGGGAATTCTAATTTATTATTATTAAATGAACATTTTTAAACACTTAATTTTAATTGATTTAGGCTATAAGCTCGCTGAATTCAAAAAATTCTTCAAATTAGATCATTTCAGAAATTAAAAGACGTATTGACTGCAGTTTTCATTCCACTTGTCTTTTGGGTCGATATTTGAAACAGGGACGAAAGTATTCAGTAGTATCCTAAAACCAAAAAATATTGAAATTTGTTATGACAGAATTGTGAATTGCCAACTTGTTTATTAGTATAATGTTTAAAAAGTACTGACCATCTCTGTCAAACATAATGGGCTGTCCTCCCATGCCACCTAACCATCCGCAAATGTAAACCGGTCCTAATGCCCCTCCCCCTGCCCCAGGTCCGTCTGCGCTCAAAAATAAAGAATTTTAAAGTAAATGAATGCATAACAGTAATCTATTTTTGATGAAATTCTTACCTGGGTAACCGCCGTTACTATACCCGCGTGAAGAAGCGGGTGAGTGGAGGACCCCTTGAGGTATGTGATTTGCAGAAGCCAGAGCCACAAGTCCACTTCCCATAATACTTGTATCGTTGTCTATGGTGATGGCCATCCGATTTGTCAGCAGTTGCTGGATGTTAAAAAATGCGTCTGCTTTTTCCTCGTCGAAACCCGTTTCCTCCCACGTGTATGTAAATTGTCTCTTCACTTTGATCGTGGATTTATTCACAGAGTCAACGTAAGCTAATGCCAATGCACACCAGCCTGAAAAGAATCCCAGGACAACCAACCAAATCTGCAAATCATCGTAAAATCGCTCAATAGAAAAACTTTCAAAATTTCCATACAGCCAAATGTATCAGAAGCGGAAATAATAATTCTGCATAGGGCAAATGTAGAATTTCCATTTCCAAAGACTTAAATAAAACTTTATCCCAGTGCGACTCCGAAATGTCTTTTTGTTAGGTATTCTAAAAGTACGCTTTAAATTTTATTCGTCTACTGATAGTACTGATACTGTATATACTAATTTCACTTTCCAATGATTTTCACTTGAAACAATAATTCAATCAGATCAGCATTGAACGAATATAAATTTTATTGCGTGGTACTTTACTTTATACAATTTATATTATGATTTTAATATGCAATATTAAAATCATAAATCATAAATATAGTCATAAATATGCAATATTGTTATTAGTTAATTAATAATGAATCAAATTATCTTTGCACACCTGTTTCTCCATTTTAAAAAGTTTTATTTGTACTGGCCAATGATGACAGATTTCATTTACATTCCACTCCCAAATTTTAACTACGGATGTCTTCAGTCTTGTAACTTTGTTTTATAACGCGGAAATGATCTGTCAGCTTCTCAACTAGTAATTGTGTAGCAACTAAACTAGCTTCTTAGTCTTCTTACTTAACTACACTTCACCTACAAAGGCAGATGTAGTGTGAAAGTTTCGTCTTCGTCGGATGCGTTAACTCTCAACACATCTTCAAATTAGCATACAACGTAATAAACCCTAGAATTCCATCTCCCTGAATAAACATTAGGAGGGGTGATCCTAGGTCTATTAGGCAGACCCTCATAATATTGACAACAACCCTTAAGCAACCCTACTATGCTAGTTTTCAGATAAAATCATAATTTTGGTGTATAAAACCATTCCAATATAATTTTTCGTTAAAATTTCAATAAAATTTCAATTACTGTTTAGTTGACCAGAGTCAAATATTGTTGTAACCGTGTTGATATGATAATGAAAGAAATTAAAAGATTGGTTTAATAGACTAACGTTGGGGGAGGGGAATTAACTAAATGTAAGTTTAAGTTTCAGAGAGTTCCATTTTTGTTTTTAAAAAAGTTTCAAAAACTCCGGGGGTCAACTATTATGAGTGGGTGAATTGAGTCTAGCTTTACGGTAGGGCAGTAATAGTTTGTACGAATTTTGCTCTACTTTCTCTGGTAGCGCACACATTAGATAGAACTGGCTTTGTTTTCTAGATGCAAGATGCAACATCATTAAATCAGGAGATAGTGAGTAGGCACCTATAAAGATTTCTCCATGGGATTCCAAGAGTTGCTTCCTATGGAAAACAATAGAAACTTTTTGAACGGCACTGCACTCTTTTTACGTGTCATTCTTTTTGAAAAGGATCTCAGTTTCAATTGTGATTTGTTCACACTTGAAAGACACTGGATTACAATCATATAGGTATTTAAGTAGTTCAGTGGCTGGTGGTGTCTAGTAGGTATCATCAATTGCAGAATCTTACGCTTTCCTACCCAAAAATCTCCTTTATAGGTACCTACTCTATTTCTGGTATTGTGCATATTGTTCCATAATCTCCGTCTGTGTCTCATTGATCAATTAGTGGATGTTTATTCCTTGTTACGCAAATACAATAGGAAGGAAATGAAAATTGGATTACATGACTCTAGGTACACGGGGTGTTCCACTTTAAATGTAGGCGGAAATGGCAATTAAATAGAACTGCAATTTGTATAAAAGGCCTAATCATCGGTTAATTATTTACAAATCTGCTGTTCATAGCTTCGTAATATTTTGTCGTTCATTTACAAAGCATCGACCAAAAAATTTTAAAATGACTACTAAAATGGTAGGATTGAAATTCATTTTTTGCTAAACTTTTTTACCAAAATGTACAAAATAATTATTATTTCTTATGTTTCGACAGGTTTTTATCCTTTTTGTCCTTGTGGCTTGCGTATGCCTTACCACTTGGGCTGGTGAATCTTCAGGAGGCCGAGTTAAAAGAGGCGGAGGATACGGCGGTGGTGGTGGAGGTAACTATTAATTCCATTTAATCAAAATATAAAACTAAGCTAACTTTTACAAATTTATATATTTAATGAATTACTTTTCCTCAAAATACTACCGACCATAAATTTTTGCCTACAAAACTTTTATTAGAAGTACTTTTACATTTTTTTTAAAGTTTGAGTAGTACTACTCCTAAAGATTGTGGTTTCATGAAAGTATTAATTATTTTATTACAAAATTCCTTATCTAAAATTCAATAGAATTTTATTTAAATCATAAAACCGATCCTTATAACGAATAAATTTACAAATTGACTTAGAATATCAAAAACTAATGACAAGCTTTTGTTTCAAAAATATTGAAATTTTGAGAGACTTTTTCAAACGAAAAATTACTTCTATTACTTATGGAAATTATATAATACATGAGGAGTTAATTTTACTTCTGCGCGAAACTTTCACCTGTATTAAAGAATTGTACGAAATTGTTGAAGTTAATAATGTCAAGAAATTATGTATGTTGTACAGTCCTTTGTCAGTTTTGGTACGATTTTCTCAATTCCACGCGATTCGAACCAAATTTTTTTATTTAATTTCTGAAATCTACATTTTCTACATAGCGGCAATGACTGCAACAGTTGCGCTCAATTTCTTACTTACAAAAGCTGAAAGCTCAGCGTAGAAAAATCAATTCTGCCTACATTAATGTGCAGAGGCCTTACTTATTCACTAATTAATTTTTATTAAAATTTGCAAGCCTCTTCAGTTAATGAGAAATTTGACATGGAGCATTTCTATGAAGATTTGCTCCGCCTCCAGGACCAGTTGGAACATCAGGGACAATATCATTAGTGGAACTGTGTGTCATTTCTCAAAATATTCTAATTGAACACCTGGAACATTAACATCTGGAATTTTCATGGAAATAAATTGGATTATGTTTGAGAAATTGACCACTTTTCCTTTATTTTTTGCATATTCATGATCGAATAGACAGTTTCTGCCTTTTTTGCTTTCCCGCTTGTTTATCAAATGGGAATTCAAAGAATTTTGTGTATTTTTTACTAGCATTACGCAGTTTTAAATATTTAAAAAACATTTTTACCAAAAATTAAATTAAGTATCGCAATTGTTTCCTTAAAAAATAATTATTTTTATTGCCCTTTCAAGTTCAGGTTTTCTAAAAATAACTTTTCTATGTCAATTTGGTAGAAAAAGAAAAAGTTTTTACTTTCTGCCGCGATTTTGATGAAATGGGATAAAATATTGGGTTTTCTAGATATTGTAAATGTACTCTGCCTTTTATTTTACAATAATAATAATAATCTTCATATTTCGCCGAAAAACTTACTTTTAATAATAATAACTAGGCGGAGGTGGCTATGGGGGTGGACCAGGGGCTGGGGGTGGCGCTCGGGGCCCTGTTTACTTCTGTGGCTACGTCGGAAGTAAAGAGGGAAACAGTACGTTATTTTTTGTCCAATTTATTGTCAATCCAGTTTAATACTTCGTTATGACGTTTCTATTTAACAAAAGGTTGATCAGTTTTGAGATTTTCTGGTCATTTAGCTCAGTAGTTGACATTAAAATATGTGTTTGCCATCAACCAGCAATTAATATTTTTATACAATTAAATGTCTATATTTGGCAAAAAGTGTTAATAATTTAAATGTATTATCGGAGCGGGTAAATAATTAATTATCTTTTTAGATGGTCACGGTGGAGGAGGATACGGCAAATAATAATTTTCTACCTGCTGCTGTATAAATGAACGGCATGAAGGATAATGGACTTTTCTGTCTTCTCCAAAGTCTCACAGAAGTCTTTTCCCTTTGCCATACTTATTCAACTGTACAAACCATATTGTTATATACCTCTGTGTGAAATATTTCCAGATATTTGTGTATGCTAGATACTTTTTTGGGTACCTAACTAAAGTGGGCATTTGAAAGCCCAACATAACAATCAAAAAAATAATAAATTGGATTTTCCGTCAAATCTCTACTTTTCTTTACTCTGTTTAATTATAAATTACCACCGACTGCATTTTAAACTAAATACATCTCGATTTTGCATTACATATGTAAAGGGATGTACTTAAAATTGTGCTTTTCAATTATCCATTTCGAAAAGAAAGAATTTTTCCAGAAATTGTTTAATTAAATAGCCGAAAAACATCGTACTTAGTTATGATGTTTACCAAAACAGTCATAAAATTGGTGTCCAAAATGTTAATTGTTCATATAGTCAAGGGAGGAAAACTTATTTGAAAATCTTTATGGGATTTGATCATGCGTCATTAGCGAGTGCGGTTTGTATTCAGTTTTGCTGGTAATTCAATTCCCATTAAACCATTTTTCCCACGGGAATATAGCTATTGTCTCCGTAAAGCAATAATTTCTTTAGAGTATTAGTATCGTGATTATACTGTCCATTCCTTACCTGTAACTTAACTTCTTAACCTTGTAACTTAAAAATATTTCTCATAAATAATATTTATCTAGGTCTTACAGCTTTAGTACAATATACTTATATGTACAATTTGTATACCACATAACTGTATTTAATTCCAGTTTGTTCTCAAGTGTAATCGTAAAACTTGAAGTGCTTTTTCTTCCCCTTACTCCAGTGAACTTCTAGATTTCCGTCTTCCAATGCTCTAGATACCCAGTGGTTTAATGCATGAAATGGTTTATTGTCTGGGCGTGTAATCTCTCAGCAATTATTTCTAGAGCATGAGAACTTAATGCTAATGATTTTAAGTCAAGGTGCTAGCAAGTCAGAAATTAAATTCATTGGGGATATAAAAAACAATTACATCAACCCTCCATGCTTCTGGTGCGAAGCTGCTGTATGCTTGAAGATAAATGTTCTGTACTTATCTAACAATTGCAAGAGTATGAGTATATCAATCATATAATATTTCCTTCAAAAAATCTAAAAGAGAATGACTCATTGAGACTGGGACCAAATTTCTGGCTACATTGCAGTGATATTTTCGTATTAACTAATCAACAAATGAATAGTTATATTAATTTGCTACATAATGCAGTCTGCTTGCATTTTATCACACATGACTACAACTGTTCAAGCAATCTAACTGAAAAATTTATAATATAATATAAATTAAAAAGTGATCTTTTGTTCAAGTTCCGTTCAGTTTTTAAACCCGGAAAATCCCAAATCTAAAGAAAATATTATCATTATTAAATTATTAAATTAAATTATTAAATATTATTAAAGCAATACTACTAAAGTCGCCGTTTTAATTTAACCAGTTATTATATAATTAGTGTCTTCAATAAAGCTTCAATAATGTCAGGTAAATAACATTTATTTTTTAATAATTATTGCATTTGATTGAAAATTATCTGTCATTGTAATTTTGTAATTCATTTCAAGTACCAATCTATTCATATAAGATTAAAAATGGTCACATAATACGTAACCAAACAACCCAGGCTCAACTAATTATCTTCAAATTTAGCTGGGTCTTAAATTTCTGATTTATGTGAAAGTTTAAGTGTGATTTATGTGAAAACCGGCCGATGATTCAGTACATATTTTTGATAAAATAGTAATACGTAATCATTAAACTCAAGATACCTATTTCAGCAATATTGCTCCAAAAAACATTATTTCATCTGTTATAATTCAACTTACCAATTCAGTAGTTCAATTTGCCTGCATTTTGTTCAACTAATTCCAATTATTTGAAGAATTTCAATTAATTTCCACTATTTTAAATGTTTCAGAACAATTACCAAAACCCTTACATCCGATGCTGGGAAGAAATAGTTCTTTGGCCGCAAATAAGGATGGTGTTTATCAAAACTCTTGGAGTCTAGAAGAGTTTCCCTATTTGAGAGATCATAAGGTCGCCAATATAAATATATTCCCTGGAGCTGGGTTTTTGGAGTTAATATTAGCAGCAGGGAAGGAGGTTTACGATGCTGGGAAAGGTCAAAATACAAAGTTACTTGTCAAAGATTTTGTTGTTAAAGCTCCGATGGAATTAGAAGAGGGGAGTGAAGTTAAAACTCAGGTTGCTGCATCAGAAGTGGAAGGGAAGGATGGGTACTTTATTCAAGTATTTCTATTCAAACATCTTAATGGCTATAATGATGAAAAAGGTTGGAAACTGTTTGCCAGTGCAAACGTTTCACTTTCTTCAAATGCCATCAATAGTGACCAAATCAGTGAAGAAAAAATTGCAATAATGCAATCTTGTTCCGAGGAGAATTCTCCAGAAAATTTTTACAAAACTACAGCAAAACTGGGAATTAATTTTGGTGAAAATTTTCAAAGCATTACTCAAGTTTTGGGAAAATGAGAATGAAATTTTAACGAAAGTTCTTGTACCCGTAAAAGCGGGTGATATAAATGAATATGTTTATCATCCAATTGTTCTTGATGCAATGATACAAACTTTTGGCATGCTGACTTGGACAAACAGAACAAATTTGCATCTACCTGTTGGAATTCTTAAGTTTTCGATGATATCAAAAACAAATGCTGAGTATTTCCTAGTTCATGCAGAAAAAGTAAACGGCATTGTCAATTTATATGACGATAAAAGAGCTTTATTGGCATCTATGGAAGGAGTGAAGTTGGTAAAGACATCTATCAGGTCATTTTTAAATGCCATTGCTGCTATAAAATTTAAACTACCCACAATGTATCAAGAAATATGGAGATCTCAGGATGCTCCATTTCATTCCAGAGTCGATTTAACAGGCATCACGTCTACAAAAAACAAGTCCTCGACATGGATAATTTTTACAGGACAAAACCCGGATATTGCCATTCAGTTAACGGGGTTAATAGAAAATGTCGGTGATAGTGTTTTCATAGTTGGTGATGCAAAACAAAATGAAAATAACTCACATTTTGGATACTATGTAGATTACGGTAGTGTGAGTGAAGTTGGTAAATTTATGGAATCGTGTTTTGACAATTACGATGTGAAAGGCTGCATTTCGCTAATTGGATTGGACGAAACAAACGATCAAAATTATTTAGGAAAAACGACTTTGAATATTTGCAAGTACTTTTGTATGTCTAGAAAAGCTTGTAAAATCTTCATTGCCACTCGAGGAGTTTTCAGCATTGGAGACCAAACTCACGTTCATCCTTCAAAGGCAACCCTGCCAGGGATTCTGAAGAGCAGTTGTAATGAGCATCTGGAATTAAAAGGCTATGTCATCGATTTAGATCCCGATTACTGTGATCCGATTGCTGATACTAATCAAATATTTTTCCAGATGTGGGCTTCAGATAACGATTACTTGGTTGCATATAGAAAAAACAAACGCTTTGTCCCGAGATATTCGCCTTTACCACCCACGCCATCTCCTTTGCTTCTACCAAGTACCAACTACGAGATAGCTGTTCCAAAAACTAGTAAAATTGAAGATATAACTTTTAAAGTCTTGAAATTACGAGATTTGAAACCAAACGAAGCTGAAGTAGCAGTTCGTGCCACAGCTTTAAGTTTTAGGGATCTGTTAGTAATAACAAAACCTGATATGTATTTCACAGATTTTGAGAAAACGGTAGGAACGGATTTCTCTGGAGTTGTAACTCGTATAGGTAGCAAAATCAGAAATTTTAAAATTGGAGATGAGGTTCTTGGTATCTCGAAAGTGAGCTCCGTTGCTAGTCATGTTGTGGTTCCTTCTGGGCTCATTCTTCCGAAACCAAAGAATTTCACATTTGCAGAAGCATCTACTCTGCCTTCAGCCTATCTCACTGCATATTTAAGTTTAGTTGTGGAAGGAGATCTAAAAAAGAACGAAACAATGTTGATTCACGTAGCTTCAGGAGGAGCAGGCCTTGCTGCCATTCAAATTGCCAATCAAATTGGAGCCAAAATCATTGCCACGGCCGGTAATAAGAGGAAAAGAGCATATCTTAAATCTATTGGCATAGAAAATGTTTTCCATTCACGTGATTTGACATATGGGGAAGAAATAGAAAAGGTAACAGGAGGAAAAGGAGTTGATCTAGTTTTGAATTCCTTAACGGGTCCAGGGTTTAAGGAAGTATCTTTAAAAATTTGTGCAAAAGATGCAAGGTTTATAGAAATGGGAAAAGTGAATATTTGGCAGCCAGATGAGATTAAAAGTATTCGATCAGATGTAAAATACACTGTAATAAATTTGGATACAGTGGAAAATGATCCAAAGGAATTCTTATTTATGAAAATGAACGAAAATATCAAGGCTAACAATTTGGAATCGTTACCATTCACGAGGTTTTCAATTTATCAAATAAAAGAGGCCCTAAATTGTTGTTCAAAAGCACTACACGTTGGCAAGATAGTTGTTACAATGCCGGAAATCAATGAAAATCCAGAAAAATGCTACGCTAATGATTTTCTATTTAGCAAAAGTTCGACGTATTTAATTACTGGTGGATTAGGTGGAATTGGTTTAGAAGTTGGGAAGTGGATGGTGAAATGTGGAGCTGAAAATTTGGTATTAGTCGGTAGATCAGTTCCAAATGAAAATACCCAGGAAGAGTTGAAATCTTTGAGGGAAAAGGGAGTGCAAATTCTTATTCGTCAGGTTGACATTGGTGATTTTAAACAATGCAAAGAACTTTTTGAAAATATCAAGAATGAAATGCCTCCATTAAAAGGAGTAATCCATTCAGCGGGCCAACTGTCCGATTCAACAATTAAAAAGATAACTTGGGAGAAATTCCAATCCGTGTTCAATGCCAAAGTAAATGGTGGGTGGAATTTGCACAATCTGACAAAATCAATGAATTTGGAGCATTTCGTCTTATTTTCTTCTGTGGCTGCCAATTTCGGCCCTCCTGGACAAAGCAACTATTCTGCTGCTAATATGTTTCTTGACTCCTTGGCTCATCATAGACACTCGTTAGGCTTACCAGCTCAGACAATAAATTGGGGACGTGAGTGGAAAAATTATGACAATAAAAAATATTATAATCAAAGTAAAACCTAAATAAAATTAAAAAAGTAAAATATTTTTTAATGTTGTCAAAAACTTATATTTTTATTAGCATGGTCGGAAATTGGGGCTGCTGCTGCTACAGTGTTTGGAACTAAAGGAGCCTTTGGTATCACTCCAATCAATCCAGGTTAAGGATGAGCTTTACAACTTGGGGGAAACGAATTTTGAATTTACCTTTCAAAATTTCGTTACACATCTTAATTCGTAACCGAACCCCCATTTTAACCTACCCGATGTCAGCAATTTACTTAGTTTAGTTATTCATCGGGGAGGTTCAAACAAGTTTGGTAACATAGTAATAGTAAATTATTGCTAATTGTGAAAGATAGTAGAAGAATACTCAGAAGCCCTATTACGGGACGGTGATTTTACCAGTAAACCAGTAACATGCTTATGGTTTGAATGCACTTTTTTAAATTTAGACCACAAATTCTTCTCTTAGGTCTAAGGTTAGATTAGGGCTAGAGTTAAGCGAAAACAATGGTGTAACAATGGCTTGTGTTGTATAATGTAGGTAAATGCAATTACATCGTATCGAGTGTGCTACATGGAACAAATCAGCCAGCACGTATACAGTTACAGAACTAAGTTTCGGGGGAGAGCTTAAAAACCGCTTTTAAGTATCATATGAATGATATAAAACGGTCGCGTTTTTTGCGCTAGTTTTATTATATTATTTTTATTGTATGTCCTTGCAACACATTGAATGTATTTCACTTGAATTTACTATATATTAATTCAATTTTATGACAGAATATTTGGCATAACTGTCACCATAATTTTTTGCTAGTGTTTAACTCATTAACTAACATTTTGCTAGTGGGTTGATAACTAACAACAACCAAAAAAAATTGTCAAGTTTCCGATAATTAAGAGATAGCCAAATTAAAGAACGTCTTATTTTCCATTATGAGTAAAAACGACATGATGAAATATTTTAAATGTGTACATAAAAACTCCTCCAGAGTAGACTGCACTGTAAGAATGTGAACCGAAAAGGTTCAAACGGAGGGATTTTATTACGTAATAATAACACCACGTGGTATTATTTTATCCAGTAAGCAATCAAGATTTTCAGTATACCTAATCATTGTTTAAATTTAAAGTTTTGAAACATTTTTTTAAAATTAACGTTAAAGGAGAGTATCCGGTGTCTCATGAAATGTTCGGCCCCTGCCCAATGTATGATGGCAAGGTTTTATAGGGTCAAAATTTTTTTCAGATAGAAATCAGATATTTTTCTTTCTTATAATATACATTTTACAATGTTCACATCCCTTGTTCTTGAAATATTAAATATTTTGTTGCATTCAATTTAACATGGGCAGCATAGGAAAATAATTGTCCTTTGCCTTTGGTCAAATTAAAAAAACACTTAGCATATGCTAAATCATCTGAAACTTGGACCAGTAGCACTCCAAATATTTAAGAATGACATATGCAAATCTCATGATGTTCACATCCCGATTTTCCGTGTTATTACAACCGGAAGATTATTTTTATAAAATATTGGACACGTTTGAGCATATTGTGTATGTGTTCCCCTTAAGTCACATCAGATGACGTCATTTCCATCATGTGCATTGGTAACCATAGATGTTTGAAATAATAGCAGTGTGAAAATAACAATGGAGAATGATTTCATGATGACAATCTATTATTACATTCACTACTTTTCATCTTTTCATTTTGCATTTGCTTTTTGCAGTTTGTTCAAACAATTTTCGTCTGTGAAACTGTGAATTCGTTTTTGTTTGTCAAAACTTCTGCTTTTCAATTTCAAGTGCTCCACTGCCAGAAAACCTACCAAATAGTTCAGTTTATTGTTGATTCAGCATATTATTTATTTGTGTTATTAAGTATAAAGTTGTGGTAAGTCTGTTGTAACTTAAATAATCATTTAAAAAAATTTTTACTCTTTAAATGGACTTTTTTCAATAACATAACTAGGGTCCAATTTAAATAAGTCTAACCAGTTAATTATTCTAGCAGGGAAATTATTCACAATGTCGCACAACTCCTGTGTAATTTGTCTAAAAAGAATTCCGTCTAATGCAAGGAAATATTACGCGGGAAGTAGCAGTTTCAAGAAATCACTCGTCAAGTTTTACGACAAGAATGGAATTGATCAACTTCACCGCTACAAACCCAGGGACATTATTTGTTCAAAGTGTCATTGCAAGATAGCGATTGAAAAAAGGACTTTGCCTTCACTCAAACCAAAAGGTACGACTTTGGAAGATAGCCAGTGTCAAGAATTTGAAGTAAGTGAAGAGTTGGAAATTAGTCAAGGATTGGAAATCAGTCAAGGTTCGGAAAATAGTCATGGATTGGAAATTGGTCAAGGTTCGGAAAATAGTCATGGAGTGGAAATGGGCCAAGGTTTGGAAATGGGTCAAGGATTGGAAATGGGTCAAGGTTTGAAAATGGGTCAAGGATTCGAAATGGATCAGGGATTCGAAATGGATCAGGGATTCGAAATGGATCAGGAATTCGAAATGGATCAGGGATTCGAAATGGATCAGGGATTTGAAAACGATCAACATCTGGAAATAAACCAAGTTCTGGAAATGAATCAACAAATGGAAATGTCAAACGCAGACACGAGTTTAGTGCGTCATGAAAATGAGAGGTCCCAAAATATTTTCTCCGCCGAGGAATATGTAATTGAAAAACTGCCAATTATGATTTATCCAAACAACAATTTGGAATTAGTGGATTCACAGGCCACCGCAATTTCAGATGACAATAATAACAGTCAATTATCATTAGCTTCACAATTTTCAGTAATTAAAAAGCTGCCAGTGATAATTTATCCTAACAACAATTTAGAATTAGTGAATTCA
>JABASH010002827.1:0-18577 GCA_019776445.1 Tomocerus maximus | reverse complement strand
ACTTTTGATACATTATTCCTAAGGTAGGTACATGATATTCGTAACCTATATTTATAAGTGTATGGAGTATCTTTCTTTATTTGCAAGTGATTTGTTTACTATCTCTTTCTAATCATTCTTACTATGTACAATATTAATTAACATATTTTTGTTAAAAGTTAATATGTTTGCATTACTTGTTTGACAATATATCATTCGTGTTCGTTAGCTTTGATATTGAAGATGTTATGCAGCTATTGAATAACGCTACTAAATGAAATGCATTCTAAGATGACCTATGGGTTTTTGTAATTGTACAAGAGTAGTAACTTTTTCTAGTTGGATTTTTCTGCAAAGAAATCGTATGATTACGATGCTGACCAATATGCAAATAGAAATATAGAGATAGGATTTGCCTACTGTACGGCCTACTGCCTCCTCAGCCTACCTATCTAAACAAATAAGGTAAGGAAAGACAGTGCAATTAAGGCAAGTGATGCACGAATTAGCATAAACATGATACAGCCTAAAGGGCCATGATGCTACAATAAATGCCATGTGCATGTTCTCTTCACAGATAGAACTGTTACACTGCATATAAGTAAATGCATGTAATGTGTTGCAAAAGCAAAGGCAACAAAATCTTCCTTGGTCTTCCTTATAAAAGAAAGTGCATTTGTTTCTCGAGGTAGTCGAACTTTGCAATCTGCAATATTAGGTACGTCTATCTTATATACATCTATACTTCGACTCCTATTAGAGAATGGCAAGACAAAAGCTTTCGTTACAGGATAGGTTAAGAAACATAAATATGTACCTTGTCTTCGTATATCTACTATATTCTACTTATCTTTAGGTTAGAGGTGAGAAACTTTTTAAATTTAAAGACTTTACCACATACGTTGCAAAAATATTAAAATCTTTGCAAGCAAATGACTCTTCAAAGACATTTAGAATGCATTGTGTAGGTGACAAAAGGAGAAAATGTCCGAAATATTTGCTGCCATTGCAATGAACCACAATTTACTAATTATAATTGCCGTGAATCAATCAAGTCGCCCAATGACAATAGTACAATGCAAAATAAATGCAAATTATTGCTAAAAATTAATGTATCTCATTGTTTGGGCTTTTGACGTTCAATTTTCAATTCTTAATTTCACATTTTTGTTTTCGCAAATATTTTCGCTGCATTAGGAGAATGACCGTTGCCCACCTCTACTTTAGGTATTGGACGTTCTATGTACTCGTATATGGCAAATGTATTTTGACTATATAATATTGCTAGGCTAAATAGGTTTTGGTATGTTTTTTGGTCTCACATTCACATTCTATCTCCGTGTGTTTTCGCCGTATCTAACTGAAGTTTGTTATCTCGGCTCTCTTCTTTTCATGCTATTGATTCTTGTGCAGGAACAGAAAGGAAGTCTGAGGTAGTCTGAGGTAACTAAACTAACTATCAAGAGATATAATTTGAGTATTTGCCCATTTACTATAGCACATCAAGACTATAAATATAATAATAATAATATCGAGTAAAAGAGCGAACATAATATTAGAGAATTATAGTAAAGTACATGCTACAAATGTTGATTTGACTCCGAGGCTGTTGCTTTTCTTTTCGTTTCTAGATTGTCTGTCTGAGGTGTCTTGTCGTCTGTGTTTCTATGTCTTCCCACAGAGAAACGTCCATTTCATGTTCCTTCTATCTATAATAACATCATCTCTTTCATTTATTTTACTGCCGAACACTTTGCATGGGAAAGTCTTCTTTTTGCCGACATTACAAGTATATAGGAATTAAGTGAATGCAAACACAAAGCAATTGTACCGTAAAAAAATTCTGTATAAACACATGAATAATAACTTTACACACTCACTAGGGTTTAATAGATATTCAATACTAATGAAAGTTCAGCTATAGGTACTAGGAATAAAGGAACTACTGATACTATATAGCACAACACTTAGAGTGTAAGCATTATGTCGTGTTCAGATCTGATAATACTTTATTTGCAACAATTAACTCTGAGTAAAACTCTCACCCCACCCAAATCATATACGATTTCAGTTACCTCTCTAGCTTTCCTTGTCATTCTCCTACAAACAATTGCCTTAGATAATGCAGGTGAATAGTCTACCCTTCAAAATCGCCATAATTTGTTTCACTTGAACTATCTTTACGTTTTACTCAGGCAGGAATCACTATTTCCGAGTCCTTTTATTTTTGCAATTCCACATGCTATTCGACAGAGAGCACATTATTGTATCGGAATGTTTGCAATTTAAGAACTTTTCTGCTACATGTTCTGCATATAAAATTTGCATGGCTCATGACTATGACAGGGCAAAATCAGCGCTATTCATGAATACAAATCGTTTAAAAGGTTACAGGTTAATTATTTAGGACAGACACTTCCTCACTACGCAGAAATTATATCTAAAAGTATCACTAGTAGTGAAAAGTATAAAAATATTGTGGAAGGAAAAGGATGCGGCTGGATAATAAGCTCATAGGTTCGCAGCTTTTCTCCAGTTTTTGCAATAATTGATGCAATTTGCATACATGGAAGAGAAATGAAGTACGGGACTTCGAATTCGTGGTGTTGTAAATATTTAAGTAGCCTGACTGTTGGAAAGTGGTTCTCCGTGGAGTACTACTATATAGTAGTAGGGCATAACTCGAGTTATATAGCAACTGCGGCTGATGTTAAAAAGATGTTTAGTTTTTAGTACTTTAGTTTACTAACCTAGCCACGTTCAATTAGTTTGTGCATAATGTGTTTAGTGTGGTAGAAAAGTGGTATAGGGCATGGCTGAATGTGTATATCTGAATGTACTTTGTGTGGCATTCTCTTCAATTCTATTGTAATCCCAGATGATACTTCTGTTAAGTAAGTATCATAATAAATACGGACACATTATAGTCTATAGCTCTAGTCACTCTCCTTTCAACGCTTCTTTACTGTTTTGGATGAAATGGAGGAAGAAGAGAAGAGAATTCAATGAAATTAGGAACAACGAAAGGAAAGGCGAAACGTTAGTTTATTAAATAGAATGGAATTGTGTGCAGTTTGTCTAGTACATCACAAAATCAGAACTGAAGTGAACCACCTAGATTCTCAACTAACCTAGACAAGACACAATATATAGGTTATGCATATAGATTATATTTATGAGTACCTCTTATACAAGATAACAGTCAGAGGATAACACAAATATAATATCGTGCCATGTCATGTCGTCATGCTAGTGCCAACAAAAAATGAAAAAGAACAAAGCAAAATGCTTACAGATTGTTACAATGGAAAAACATGAGATGTATTTTTAAACCATCTCAACGACTATCTTCAGATACACAAAATGATTCCCATCAGACTGCAGAATTATTACAGAGAATTTGTTTTGTTTCCTTAATAAAGTCACTTTTTTACAAACTTTCCATATTCTAGGAAGATGTTCTCAGCCTTTATGGAATGCTAATATCAATTTTCTACGGAGCGTAGCGTTATCTGACTAAATTAACTATAAATAATAGCCTATGGAAATATTTACTATATGTTATACAAGTACCTAGCTAAGGCTCACTAATTAAGGATTCTAGTACTAGAGAGTATATCTAAAAAAACTTCATTATGTTGCTCAATATTTTGCATATATTACCTTCCCTTTTACAAATTAAATTTTAGAAAAACGAAAATGATGTCCGTGAAAGATATTGGAAAGTGTGCATTTAATACCTATATCAGTAATTAATTTACGCCGTAGTGTGCAATTACCTGAAACCAACAAAGTTTTTATTTCAATCTCATAGATTGCATGGAAATGTATGAACTCTCTGCATCGGAAGCTGAATCCTAGATTTCTAATGCTATTGATTAGTAACTAAATGAACAAAAGTTTAAAACACAGAGCTTAGTTTGATTGTTTAAAGTGTAAGTTTAGCATAGCAGTCTACAGATATAATGTGTATGGAAATTCTGAGAATTGGTTTTAGATGGGTTTGAACTGTGAGAGGAGGAGGATCAATGAATAATAAATATTGTATGGGTTTAATTAAGTTGTAGGTACTGTTAGTACAGTTGTGCAATTGGAAGCACCTGTCTCTAAATGCAGACGTGTAGGTAGGAAAAGGTTGGTGACTTTTAAAAGCGTCCCAAGGCAGGAGAAACCGAAGGAGCACGACGTTCCATTACAGCGAATGAATATTGCAATAAAAAGTTAGTGTAAATTGGAGCATCTAATCCATACTATTAGGTACGGACAAAGGTTAGTGTTAGGTAGCAGAATTGATTGGTTCCTTCGTTTGATTTTACCTGAACCCCAGTATGTAAGTAGTAACAATGGCATATAATGTAGTCGTGTGACAAAAAGAACGGCATCGCATGCGTCAGGACCTTGAACCGAGAAAAATAAACAAGGGGAGAGAACGCAAGAAAAAAAGTTGCTCACGGGATATAATATATCGTCGCTATACCTACTAGATGGGATGTTGTCGAAATGTTCGAAATATTAAAGACGCAGATATAGTCTTTGTGCTCCCTCATTTCTATTTAGCTAAGCATTTCTGTTTTGTTGTCGTGTCTTGTGTACTTCTTTGTCTTTTTCTCCGGGCTTTTCAGTAAATGATGCAATGTGTTCTGAGAAAGATTACTTTTGCAGAACTGCCCAGCACTCTAGCAATATTTAATCTTCCGTAACCCCCGGCATTCCATACCTTTTTAATTTTTAAAAGATAATTTGAACATTTTTCTCTCTGACATGGAAAGTTGTCAACCCACAATCGCACAAAGTATATACTTACTTGTCAATATCTACTCAAAATACTGCGCAGAAAGGAACCTACATAATTTAGAATCATACCGAAGTCAACAGTTAAGTCTAGGATATATAATCAGTACTTAAAATTTAACTTTGGCTTTGGGTAACTGACGTTTACGAACGTCGTATTCATTTTTGTTGCATTAATTTCTATTCCAACAAGGTCATTAGAGATATTTACTTTCTATATATAGTATTCAAAAGGGGCGATGAAACCTTTCGGATCGATATTACTAATATTCACCTTTTTTCTTTCTTTGTTACTCAGTAAATATGGTCTTGTTCATTGTACCACGATTAGGAATATGTAAACATCACATTTAGTACCCAGGAATGTTTATGCACTCCCAAGAAATACTCTAGTACCATCTAAATCTAGTTTGACATCTGTTTTCTTTTCTGCCTTGGATATAATGGAGCCTGAATGCTATATCGAACTCTGGCTAAAGGTTTCTTTATTTCAACCATTTAAATTAGAATAATAGTAAATTTTATTCATTTCAAATAATAGCCTCTGCACGAAAATACGAATATCTGAACTGCCAGCCCATCAAACTTTCATAGGTTTATATATGGAGTAAAAATATATAAAGAAGGGTTATAGCACTTTAGGTAGACTGAATTTTCAAAGACATTAATTTAAAACGAAATCCTCTCTGCACTGAGTGCGTATGAATAAATTACTGTGAAGTATGACAGTGTGCTCTCTGAGGACTGTCTTCTCTGCACCCGCCTTGTACACACAGATTGACAATTAGCGCATCAATGTGTCCTACAAAATATACAACCGCACAAAATATACTAGACTACTTAGGACGATTTATATACTTTGAACATAAAACAAACGGAAGAAACTCGTCTGTAGGCGAACTTTTTCCTTTGACAATTGGGACTAAACGTCCACATTGCAAAAACGGATTCATTAGAGCAAAGGTTGCTCATAAACTGGGAAATATAAACCATTCTAGAAAAAGTTGGGTTTTAATTTGCTTAGAAGATCGTGTTGAATTCTTTAGCAAATTTCCTCTATAGACATTTCTAGTGCCACTCAAGTGCAATAGCTATATGCATTGTTTGAGTATACAGTAAATCCTGCAGGTCACCGAGGGAGTGTATTGTGCATGCCCCAAGCTGTATCCTTTAAGAATTCCAACTTTTCATCTGTAATACAATTATGTGCTTGCACAAATCGTCTTTAAACCCATATTCAACCTCACGACCTTTATATACACTTAAATATATTGCTCTTGCGCATTTGAATTGACTTTATCAGGCTGGAGATGCTCCTTAAAGCAGATTTTTCCTTATCTTCAGAGTCAAGGAGAGTTATTCAATGAATACTATATTTAAAATATTCTGAGAGTGCATATATAAATATCGAATGTAAAGTGTAAGTGAGCAATACTGATGTCTGACGATAGTACATGCATATATAGATAATACGACAACCAACTCATCCAAAAGGCAATCATTCATCTAAATAGAGTAATTATAATTTGGCTATCTCCAGTTTATACGTAACAGTGTAATGTAGAGGGTCATTGAAAATGTCAATAATCATTTCATTGGCTACACTTTCTACATATTTTCCAGCAGTTTGCTAATTCTATTGTTCATAGATGTTTACTGTTATGGAGTTGAGCACTTCCACATTATTATGATACTTAGGAGCTGGTAATAACTGGCAGTATCTAATCGTAAATGCTAAGAGTATATGCATAGAAGGAAGACAGTGATCATTACCTGATGAGTGTGCGTGATGTACTATTAGGCTATTGCAGTATATCTACAGGCAACAATAATCCGCTGCCGAAACTGCCTATAGACTATTTATATGAATCCAGAGTTTTTTGACTAATGAGCTGGTTGTGAATTTACGTCCGTTAGTTGAGCTCGGCTGAAAGTAATAATATCATTAATTTGCTTGCATGTTTGTAGAGAGTAGACAGCAAGTAAGGACGTAAGCAAGACTTTTATTCTATATTATAGCGTTTGTGATGGAACAAAACCATATTATCGATCCTTCATTTCCGTCATGTTCTTTTAGCATCGCTGGATTTCCAGAAGGGTCTATCCTAACTGTGTAAGTACTTATAGTTGTGTTACAGGTTCTTTGACTATCACAAATGTCTTAGTGCCTTGCAGTGAAGGAGTAGCTAATAATGCATGGCTCGATGATACGAAATTACAGAGGACGAACAGGGACAGGTACACAATACTGCCATCGGTTTTCCCTGACAGGCTAAAATGTTACCTGTTTAGGTACCGTTATTTGCACATACTTCGGTTTCCAACGTCTTCCGACCATTTCCACATTTTCTTAGGAAAACACGCTCTATGCTGTCCGATTCTACACGACAATCTTTGTTTTGCAATCGGTGCTCGAAAAAGTAAAGGTCAGAGTCCTTTATCGTCATTTTCCAAAACTAAAAAGCGTGGGTGATTGACATGAATAACATAGGGTATTGGACTGCAAATCTGGGATTGAAATCCCTTCCATTAATCTTCCCTTTCAAAAAGAGGGAAAAAGTAAGCGATGAGCCACCAAATCAAAACTGGCTCCATATCCACTTATGAGCCAATGGATTTAGAAAGATAAGGATGGAGGAAATTATTTCGTATATCTTTGTATGAATTCCTTTTGTCTTGATTCTGTTTTCGTTCAATTTATCCAGTCGGAATTGTGATTGATATCATGGCATCGGACGGGGCTCTTCCTCAGCCACTTTCCGCAGAATTGTACATTAGTGTACTGCAGTATAGTTGGCTCCCGATCACACAAGTAAAGGTTCACTTGGTTATGCATTGAGTCTTTTACCTTTTTTACTTATACGCCTATCACTTGTGACTATGACTGACATGTTTTTGGCCCCTAAACAGAATATTAATATACCTACTCTTCTTTCTATGGAAGTACCAAGTAAATTGTATAAATGCCGATATAATATAAAGACGTAGTGTGGTATTGCAGACACAGCATAGGTTCTTGTTTTGCCAATAGTCACTCAACCAAGTTGTTGTGCTAAAACATATTTATAGACACAACGAGCATAACGCATTGATTGTTATGTCTCAAAGACTCAGAGAAAATGCTGATGTATGGGATTTATAATCTAAGCTCTATGGTAGAAAAATGCATAAATAAACAATAATTCGTAGAGATAGATGTTTGATTCGTCTTTAGTTTTCTGGTTTGCTTAGCTTTCCTCTGTCTCTCTCCATTAGTCATCCGCCAATTCAATCTCCCCTTTGAACTTCATAAAACCATAGCCAACCATCGATTCATCTTCCTTTCATAGTTAGTTGAAACAATAGAACCTAACTCTTGCAAGTTCTAACTGTGGCCATTAAGCCGGGAAAAATCGGAAAAATTTAATGATGTCTTGGCAAACAATATCTTTATGATGTAATGGTATTGGTTTACACACTATAATACTTTAATCCACGTACTTGATCCCACTCCATTCTCTATCTTTACCAAGATAAAACTCCATAAGTTAGAGATTATAATATTTTTCTCCCCGAAATGTCGTGCCATTGTTTATTCTGTGTATAATCGAGTGTAGATATCAAATTAATACCTGAGCAAATTAAAAGGACCATCCTAAAGACATACAACACTACTGTTATGTAACTTATATAATGCAATTTGGACAGATTCAAACTTTCTCTGGCAGAACTAATTAGCATAGTGCGTATAAAGTCGTGTTTTCTTTCGTGAACAAATTGCTTTTTAGTCAGTGAACTCGCCGTGAAATGTATCTGCTCTTAGGTTATTAAATGTTTCTGTGCTCGCAGTAGGCATTGTAATTTCTTAGATACAAAGAGACACCCACTCACTTGGATTTGAACAGCGTGTGTTGATATGAGAAGTGTCTTATAGTAACTACGGTGAAATCAAAGATAGTTGGAAATGTTTCGCCATAAGAAATACTTGGTTGTAAATCTATCAGTGCAGATGTATTTTTGGCAGAGTGATCGTAAAGGACAGACAAGCCAAGAATATCAGTGCCTGTCTTTCTCTCTGTCAGAATCATCGCTTTCAATTCACTCTGTCCGTAGGATTCCTACTTTCGTCCATTATTTACTACTAAGTTTCCAGTCCGTTGAATTTTTCTAGTTTTCTATCTCCCATGTGGAAAAGTTCTCAAATCTCTACGAGCAAAAAATATTACCTAGCTGTGTTATATATTACACTGTGACATGACATCTTACCCAATACACACAAAATGTGATATATGACTGAGACATAATTTCATATGAAAGTTTTGAGAAAATAAATGTACATTGACTTTGCTGACATTTAGGGAAATTGTGCTTTTTTGAATTTATTCCATGTACATAGACATGAGCAACCACTCCTAAGGAATTATTCGCATCTCCAACCAGAGGGTATGCATAAGGATAATACATTTTCGTAGGTGCCATAAGCCTCTATGACTCACCTAGATATCCAAAGATAAACGATCATACGATTCAATTCACTAACTTAAGCCTACAAAATGCAACTATGTACTTAAATTTACCATGGACACCTTCAAAAAATTTTCCCATAGTGATTCTAGCATCGCTATCGATCCGGAGAAGTATTAATGTAGGCATAGCCTTTATTTGCTACACTACACACTGTCAGTTTCAGTTGCATTAATATATATATAACCATTACTGATGACAGCGAGACTTGTGCAAAAAATCTATACAACACAAAGACAATACTATTTCTCAACATTACTATTGCTATTATATTATTTTCTTTTCTATGAGATATTCATTTACCCATTTATAGTTCATGAAAACAAGGGGGTATTATGGTTATCAGTTTCTTACGAAACAATAGTATCGTTGTATGGACCATAAAGAAAGATAGGAGTGAATTAGCAAGTTATTTTACAATTACAGAGTGTTAGAGCAAGGATGCTTTGATATTGCTATTATGTCAGGATGCAATTTAGTCCCATTGACTATGGCGCATCAACTTTAATAAAAACTTAATAACATAATATACAAGAGCTAAGAATGACATAATAGTATGGCTGAAGATCCTGGAAAAACGGAGTAGTGTGTAAAGAAAATCCAATGAGCGAATATAATGTAGACTGCAGGAAATGAGAACTTGGCGTTTGGTTAGCAGTGTTTGGGCCAAAATGGCTTAATAAAACTCCCTAATGGCGTAGTGATAAATAATAACAAAGATATTACATTTCTTTGGCCAAGTAGGGACCTATTCAGCTTGTATTATAGTGTAGGTACTTATGTAGTAATTACGATGACTATATTATTATTATGAGTGCTTGATGTGAACTTAGGCAACGAAATGGAGATTTAATGAAGCTGTGTAATTTCGGAGTTTGTTTCGAGGGCGAGTTTACACTGACTCCGTCATTTGTGGGTTGTCCCTTGTTGGCAGAAGTTTGAAGTGGCGTATAGCTGGAAAGAATAAACTGATTGCGAGTGAGAAGATCAGGATTAGGAAAGCTTTGCATGATGTGTCACTAACTGTGGAACCTTTCGAGATTAGGTTTTCCATGCAGAGTACGAGACGGCGTTCTGCATCCACAGACCTGCCTGGAGTGAATGTGCAAGGCTCTCCCGGGAGTCTCGGGACAGAGAAATAGTTTAGCGGGTAATGTAGGTATGATGGGGCATAGGGAAGACAAAAACAGGGAAATGCATTTACTCCGTCAGAACGACGGCTACCCCGTTTTATCATCTCTGATCATCCGTCTGGGTTTAAAGCCAAGCCAACTAGAACGAAGGCATTGACAAAGGGGTCGTCCAGATACCGTGATAAGGCTTTTCTGCCGTGTTTACTCCCTTTTTAAAGAACTGCTCAGCACATTCCATCTTCATGAAGAATGGAGTAAACACAATTTCCGAAACCCACCCTTCCGTGCTTCACTGATTTCTTTATCTTAACGATGTACTAGTACACTATGCATACGGACGTATACTTAAGGGCCTAATGGACTCCTGCCTATCCTTTCAAATCCCTATTTCTTATAAATGCACTTATACTTATCATTCCATGTATTAATATCCTATGTCTAAACTCTAAGCTAAATAAGCTTTTGCACTGCACTTACACCACTTCCCATGTATACTTGCAATCCCCCTGGTGCTTATTGCCATTTCTCTTACACATACATCACTCTGTGAGTTACAGAAACATCTGCAATACTTAGAATTGAGAATCTATGAATCTGTAATCGTTAATGTATAGCAATATCATCAATTGTTAATCTTCTGTGACTTTCTGACGCATTTAATATCCAGTTTTCTAAAAAATGTCCAATTTTCAAAATCCAAATTCAGCCCAATTTGAAAGAGTGGTCTTTGGGTTATGTTTTGGATTTTGTAACGTAAATTCCTGATTAGGCTTAACTGTTTTGGGATTTTATTCTGGCCAGGCTTATTTTGACGCTGGGTACAAACGCCTAGAAAATAATTTCCTGAAGGTCTAATTAGTAATTGCTGAGCCTTCGTAGTGTGTGCTACATTTGCATTAATAATTCCGTGAGTTGTGGCGAGGCGGGGTTTATCTAGCATGATTTAATCCCTTCCCAGTATTTCGGGATAAAAACCCTCTGTAGTGCGTACACCGTACACCTCAATGGAGCATGATGGCGAAATTGAGGGAATAGGGACGGAAACACTTTTGGAGGAAAGTTGGGAACTAATGCAATAGAGATAGGCAAAGCCCGAACGACACTCAAATGGAACTCGGCACACGAAAACGGCGACAAGGCCAGATAGCAAGGAAGGCATGCAACAGAAGGCCAGATATGTAAGACGCAACATATTACCATCGTCGACTCACTTTTATCGTCGACTTGCTTTCCACCACGACCCTCGCGCCACACCGGTAACCCTACACCCAACACAAGTTTCACTGATAATACACAAAAACCAAATAACCCTACATCCACTCACAAACAACCCGATATGCACTTCCACCGATGCCCGATCACTATTTTCTCCTATACATAGGTATATCTATTTTATATCCGGTATACCGACTACAAAGATTTGTAGCTTCTATTCAGATCTGATTTACTGTGAATTTCATAAATACGGAACCATTTGGCAAAATCATATGCTATTGATATGTAAATGTAACCACACTCGTTTCAATTTGTGCTGAGCCATTGGTCACAAATTATTATTACGAACTTCAAATTGAATTTTTTCCTTGAATTGATTCTTTCTTGCCAATTTCCTATGTGAGCCTCCTTCATGAAAAACCCTGGTGGAAACCGAGCTTAAATTGTATTCGGATCCTCCATACCATAAGTATTGAAATGATTAACAATTTTTTATTTTTTACTTAAAAAGAGTAATACAGAGGGATTAATCAACCAATAAATTGGATTAAAAACTTAGAAAATGGTTAATGACTTTAATTATAGAAACCCTGAAATGTTTCGTTATAATTACTGTCATTCACTCTTAATCTCTCTGAAGTTTGGGAAACTAGAATAGCTACAACTTTTAACAATATTTATTTTTCAACAGGTGCATATATCTGAGGAGGTCTGACAAAAACATTTATTTACTTGTTTTTAGTATTTATACCTTAATTCCTAATGACTTTCCAATGTTTGTCCGCAATGTGTATATAGAGACGCGTCTGAAACAGGTGGCGTCAAAGGGCGTGGTAATTTACGACGGACATAAACTTTGCTAGCCAATTCCTTCCTATTCACCGCTCTTCAGACAACCCAATTGTGCAATGGAAAAATCAAAAATTTATAGCCTACAACGTGATATGCCTACAAGTTCATTCCAAGCAATAAAAATATTTGGACATTCCTTTTAGTCATCCAAAACTCCTACCTATACTAAGACAGTACCTATTCAAAATGTTTTTACAGATTATTGAATGTATTTAGGAATTATATATGAATACTCTTATTATTCTCTGCAATTGTCAATGTCCACCATTTGGCGGTGATTGGTATTTATAGAGTATGTGAAGTATGTAAAATGGGTTTTTAAAAGGAAGAAATATTATGTCTATATCGATAGTCACAAAGTCACAAGTGTTTGGTCTAGATACTATATGGTAGAAATAAGAAAGTACGTCGCAGGGAGTTGATTTCGGGAGAGGGACATCGTATGCCATAAAAATACTTCTTTACTTGGTTGAAGAAAATTAAAAAGTGGGGTCCGTATTTTATATAGAATATAGAGAATCTCCAGTATAACTAAAAGGAAGCTTCCGGATAAACCGAAAAGGATTTCTTTTCTAGGTTTGTATATTCTGCAAGGTATACAATGGAGTCAGGAAACTTTTATCCTTTTAATTGTTTAACGTTAACGAGTATTGATCATTAGATGGGCAAAGAGAGGAATAGTTGCAATATTTTAATGTTTCTTCGTTTTGAGACGCGTCCCCCTGAAACGGTGCAGGGAATGTAATGCAATGTAACCATAGAAACACCCTCCGTTTCTCTCGGAAGAATTCTCTTGCCTTTTGGCTCCCCAACTCGGAAAAGTAACCATCTCTTGAATGTTCTTGCATCTCTGAGTCTAGGTAGCTGTAGATGGTTGTGTGTCGACCTAGAGAAAATGGTTGTGCAGGGAGCTAGGGCCGTGTAGAGCAAAGCGATCCGACCGAACCCAGAGAGAACCTCCCCATTATGACATTACTCGGAGAATGAAGTGGTCTGAAGAGTGTGGAATAGGTCTATATGCCATTATTGCAGTAGCATATAGATTCTATATTATATTTAGTAGAGCTGAGTCTGTGACGGATTGTGAATTTGTGGGAGATAGTGGAAGATGGTTGCATTAAGTTGCCACCGTTTGGTGTGTGAATCCTTGGTATTTCATTTGAGAAGAGGACATAGAAAGTTTCGTGAAAAGCACACCTTGGTTGCACTTTACTGTCTCCACCTTGGGGAAGGTAATCACGATGACTTTCAACCTTTCTAAAGGAGAAAGCCTGACATGACTCACAAACCTAATAAACAACATTGTTCTTCCACGCTCCCTTGCATCATCCCCATTCTTTTACACCAATTTCTTTTCGTATATTAAATTCCTCATGGACAAAAAGGATTCAGGTGATTCATATACAAGTATCACTTCATATACGAAATTTACAACCGGCTGCAAGATAAAACAAGCCTGGGGACTTGAGTGGAGTAGACCAGTGCAGTAGTAACAATAATATTTTCCTCGGCACACTCTTCATCTTCCTCGCTACTGCATCATATCCATTGTATAGTCTTTGAATAGTACATAAATATCTGTAGATAGAGGAGAGTAGGAAGATGAAAGCAGGAGAGCAAACTGATTACTGACAGAACAGACATTCCGAAAGTCTGAAAATTACCCGTCTGCTACTTTCACTCGGCAGCTACTCAAAATCCTATAGACAGAGGTGGCTCTATAATATTTACATCATAATCACATTGTAGGTACTGCCACTCCTTCTGCCGCTCCAAATAATTAACTGATTACCTAGCTCAATATAATGTAACCAACCAAACCAATCATTTCATTAAGGCGTGCGGAAGTCAAGCACAAGGAGAAGATTGCTCTGCAACAACCGCGTTCAATTAGATAATTACCTCTTGTAATTGTAACCCAATATTATTGTCTTTACACATGCCGATTAGTATTAATTCCTTTAATAAACGATTTGCGTTTGATTTCATTTTGGTGTCAACAAAAACTCAAAGCATACTCAAAATTAATGCCTCCTATAGTAATTAGCGTCTCTACCATTTAAAATCCTCTCACTTTTGACTTTCATCTTTGGCCAGGATCCTTTCGGAAGTGTAATGCGTGAATCATTTTCAATGGCTGAGGAAATTTGCAGAATGACATTTCTAAACTATCGATATCTTAATTGACATAGATACTTTTTGGAAAAATTCCAGGGAAATAGAGGTTATTTTGTGGAAGGATATGGAGGGCAGAGGTGAATGTGTTAAAAGAGTATTAAGTAGCTTGGGGATTTATCCAGTGGGAAAGGAAAAGATAGATGAGTCATTGGGATTCATATTGAATCACTCTGTATTCATGGGTCGGAATTGTGGAGCTGAGGTACTAGAGCCATTGTCAGTGCTCTCGAATATAATATTACTGGGTAGCTATTCATTTTATTTCTCTTGTGCATTTGCACGGAGCTCGCTGTACATGATGATCTATTGCAGCTCTACTTACAATATTTCTCTGTACGCAACTTGTTTTCTGACTGTTTGTTGCCAGGGTCGGTGACGTGACTACTAACATCACTCCAGCTCAATCAGACACGTAGAAAATCTATCATTTAAATATAGTTGTGATCTGACATGACTTACATTTGTATTGCTCTCAGATCTCATTTTAGAGCTGTTTTGAATATCTACTGGTTTGTCATACTATTATCACGGAGAAGTGCACGGCGTGATTTAACCGAGATACTTACTCCACATACTATATGTGGATCGTTGTCACATCAAAGTTAGAGCTCATGCTCACATAATAATAGATTCTATATAGACAATTTCGCTTTAGTGCCGAGTCTACCTGTTCACACACTGTGCAGTCCATTAGGGTTTTAACACATGAATAGTTCCGTTTTCCACTCTCCAGGAAAATTATTTCACGTAATTGCAATATTGTGGAGTGCATTAGAAGATCAAATAGTGCCAAATTCAATGTGACATAATATTTTCTGGAAACAGTATTTTTCATGAAGTTAACTGGCTGACGTCATTTGAGAAGTAGTTAATCTAACCGTGTATCAGATTAGATATAAATAACTATTATCATAAGCGTCACGACAGAGACTCTCAAAGAGAAAGTTCCATATATTATTATAGATAGATATAACACTAATATGAGTTGGCCTTCGTTGAGGTGACAAAATGGATTTGACTTTGAGTTCTTGGTTAGCTCGGAAAGATTTTCCTGCTCTGCACTAGACAAATTCTGTCTCTTTTCGCTTTATGATTATATTTATGAATCCGTGTCTGGACAAACCTCGGGTGTGATTTCTTCGACTACCTTACGCTACGACTGACAATGAGATTTGCATAGATTTTATCGATTGCCTCAAACTCCGGCTAAGGTAAAGCAATATCCAGTTATTTCATTCAACGGTGAAAAATTCAACATCAAAACTCACTGCACTTCTGCGGAATATTATAGAGACTGGCTCATAACTAAAATCAAGTCAAGCAGAGCAAATGGGATTAATGTGTGTGTGGAGTGCTACACACACTTCTAAAACTATACCGCTTAATTACTGCTAATGATCACCTGTTTATAGAGCCGTTTAATTAGCTTATTATCTATGTACCTCGGCGTAGCATTCTACATGACGTTAATCACTTAGTAAGTATTATACTATGAAATTGTATCACAGAGATTAGATAAATAGATACACATATAGTGTGCGGAAAATAGAGAGTTACTAATCTCGCCATATTATTACACTTGTCGTAATTACTTACTAATTAACCTATATCAGTGCATACATCGTCATAAGGTAGTGTAAGTCGCAGAAACTCATTTCCTTCCTGTATGTCTACAGTTGTGTGGAACTACAAAGGCATAGATCAGAAAATACTACTCACCGAGTTATGGCTCATTCAGAGTTGCATGAACTAAGTCTTCATTCATGTCTTATCAAACTCGCAATCATCTCAAAGTGGTAGATTACATATGCACACGGATAAGGCTGTTTTACATTCCCGTAGCTTTCAGCTCATTCAATTACTATTATGTTCTACATGTCTACTTAAGCTTATCCTTCTTTCTTTCAATATGGTTTTCAACGCTTTTACAAAGATTGCTATTATACATTTGAGCAGACCTTGCATAATATTATGCTTACATACCACACAAGTTTTATTTTTTAACTTCCTACATGTGTGCATTATGTAAGCCTCTGTGATTTCATTTTCTATCAACCCCCCTCTCTCTCAATTTCAATTTTCTGACTTGTGTACCTACTTACACTAGATCAACAAATCCAGGTGTGCTTAGTATAAATACCTACTACATTCTACAACTGCTTTTTCCTACAAAATACACTTCTAAGCTTATGTGGGTCAGAGGATACTATGCCGTGGTGTACCTATTTATAGAATGTGCTGTTTCATGCATAGTACTAGTTTATTATGTGCACCAGCATATATAGCATAACTAATTATAGAGCAAGTTGGGATTCGGAACACCATGAATAGAAATATTAAGATTGCAATAAGGAAGGAAAATCTTCAGGATATTTGCGATTAATTTCTTTGGATGGCATACTAGAATCCAATGACGAAATGATACTTTACTTTATCGAGTTTCTATTTACAATCCCAAGTAACGTACTTCAAGATATTTTATGCTTAGGAAGCAAAATCCTTAATACTTCGTTGGCGATTGCCATTGGAGGCATTTTATACCTGGATTAGTTTACCACGCCATAAACATGCAATGCGTGCTATCGTGATTCACATCGCACACCTGTATATCAAATATAAGAGATAATCCATATAATGCATATTCCAAAACCCTTCTCTCCGCCAATTCAGGAAAATTAGTCACTCTGACCAATAGAAATTGTTCTAGCAACCACCTTTTTATTTACCTCGGAATGCCCTCAAAGTACTCGGCCTTTCCAACATGAGAGATGTATGCCTAATCCAGATAAGCTAGTATCGTCACTATTTAGTCAATTAGTAGCACATGGTAGCAGCTCCATACAATGTCGTCAAGTTTAATTCAGCCAAAAGAAATCGATGTAATTTATATATTCTACTAGCTGCAGCCAAGCACAACAGTGTGCTAGAGAGAGGTGTTGAATCTGTTGAAATAATATGATAACTTCCGCGCCTGCGTACAAGTACGAATTTGGCTCACTTGCTTATTCAAACAAATTTTAGGATTTTATATATAAGGAAGGATGATATAACTTTTAAGAAGTATAAATATTTATAACTAGGTATCCATCTCTAATAAATAAAAATATTTCTGAAGTTCGGGAGATAGATTACCTAGACATATTATATTATACATATGTTGTATGTATCTATGCATGTAAATATGTATGTATGTGGGTTTGTATTTCGAAATTCAACAGTGCTGGGAGCCTAGTTTATTATATTACTATCATATTGACAAGAAAAATTAAAAGGTTTTTAATTGATTGTATTATTGGTACTATGTCAATAAATATTTCGTTGGGTACCTAGTACCTACCCATTTTAATTAGTATTACTACAAATATTATTGAAAGTGGATTTCCCCTAAAATCCCTCTAAAGTCTCGTTCTTCTTCGGGTCGGGAAAATACATATCAAAACGCGTCTACATTTTTGTCTGAAGACATAAAAATATCTTTTCTGAATGTTAGTAAACTGATATACATTGTGAAGTCACCTTTCAATCTGTCTGTAGATAATCATGCTACTACTGCCAACACGCGTGCGTACATTGACAATATTGCATAGCCTGTAGTACAGATACTAAATACGCCTTCGGGTCGGGGCTCGACGCTCGACTCGACCTTAAGTGATAAGGCCACAGTCCTACTCCTCAGTCCCTGATGCTAGGCACTAATTGATTGTGAAGGAACATGAACATGGCTCCATCTAAAATCTAAGATGCCCTTGCAATGACCTTGATTTGATAACATGAAAATCTCTCGCATGTGCTTAGTGGTGAAGTGGTAAACACATCAGCGGAGAAAGCAAGCTGAAATATCCCGTACCAAAGTCACCCGCTGGCAACCGAAACATTCACCCGACAAACATGTAATTGCATCTTTGTCGGGTGAATGTTTCGGTGGC
>JABASH010002826.1:0-18581 GCA_019776445.1 Tomocerus maximus | reverse complement strand
AACTTGACACTCACATTTAACGATGATAGTTACAAACTACTACAATATCAATTCTGCAGAATAATATTGACTTCATATCGCCATAACATGGCACTATTATCTACTCAGTGCAAAAAAACAGAATTTTGCTTCTTACAAACTTCTACATCAGTACATTTACTATCCCTAATACTTGGGACATTACAGCTAACAAGCAAAACATATTAAGTAATAATAATCTTCTATAAATAGAATCACTTCCTCATAAAATACAGCAGCATTTTTATTTCTACGCAGCTAAATCCTCTGTCTGTCTATAGATGGTATATAGTGTTCAAATTATCTGATAGTTTTATTTAGGCATACTTTTGAAAGATAAGAGAGAGAACATATTGGGAGTAAATATTAGTCGTGTAGTACAGTATTGATACAATTTTTATTCTCCCAAAGGTATTGTTCGATGAGAACTTGTGAGGTAAGACAGCCTTCAATTCTAAACGTATAAACTCCTAACGCACGTAAATGGACCACGGAAGGAAAAGAACCACTTACAGAAGGGATAGTAGTTTGGAGAGCGTTTTTATTTTTTGTTAGCCTACTATAATCCATCAATTGGACAGTCCATGAATGATACATTATGTTATTCAATCGTTCTCCTCGTCTCGTCTAGCTAGACTTAAATTCGCTTTCCCCTACTTATAGTAGGTTGATTTATTTTAGCTTGTTTATACAGTAAGCAAACTCATCAAAAGTTCGTGGAGACTCGTAAAAGTTTGTAGTGTAGGTAGGTAGCTGTGAAAGCAATAACACAATTTATACATTAACGAACATTACATTGTAGACGAAAGAGTAGCATGTGGAGAGGAAAGTATTTAGCTTTTATACATTTCCATTTATTGCAACGTACTGAGTCTTGGAATATTTCTGCACAGTGAACAGGTAGGTAATCCAGTATGTATATCGGAACAATGTATCAACAAATGATAAAGTGCATGCTAACACTAACACTATTTAGAAAAACACAATAGGAAAGTTAAGGAAGCCAAGAGAGAAGAAATGGAGCACAACTACCATTTAAAAAAGTGCCGAAGAGCTCGCCAACAAATAAGCTACTTGAGAAAACTTTACCAATCATCAAATAACAAAGTACACGGCAGGAGCAATGCAACCGAACCGACAGAACACAACAGCCATCAATGTTTTGCCATTCTTCTTGATCTAATGTAATGCAATGTAATGGGACATTACTCTTCCTAACAGACGAGGGCTATGAGCTCAGCAACATAAATATTGTACTAAGGACCATACTTTTCTACGAATGCTCAATGTATTCCCTACTTTATTTGCTATATGGCTCCTTTGCTCTTCTTTACTAGTTTACCCGTTTCTCTGGCGAGTCTTGTCTCACTCCAATAGTTTACTACAGTGTATATGGACTCCTCGCTACAATCAGCAAGTCTGGTTGCAATGCAATGAAACCGCCGGCAGGTCTTCTACAACAGAAATATATATGTGTTCGCTTTTCTTAACAATACATACGATACGACTACCCGATTATTTTAGACCACTAAATGTGCAATTACAAATTCTATAAAATGGGGTCTCAAAAGAGAGAAAGAGGGAAGCTATAACTTTCCAAACAATTCTTTACTAACTCTAAGCACTCTGAACTACTTATGTGGTAATAGTAGTTTCAGATAAAGAATATAATACTGTTATATGCTTATAATCATGCTGATAAAAGTTACACTCAAGGAAACATACCTACAGCCACCACATTGTTAGAAGAAAATAAAAGAAAGTGGATAAAGATAAGCTAAGTATTATGTACGCAGTAATAGTCTGCTTCTTATTCCTTTGTGCCATCATTATTTTACAACTCCGAATATTGAATTTTATCGCACAGAGGAACTTAAACCCACTCTATCAACTTTTCCTATCTCTACCACATAATATACTCTAATGCAGAAATAAGTGCGTATAGGCCAACCCGACAACTACAACACACTTCTTAGAGCTTACTCAACTTTTTACATCTATAAATAATGCATTTGCCAGTGCTGTACTAAGTATGCTCTATACTTACACAAGAAAACAATTACTTTCTTATCACTTATCTCTCTCCGTTCGATACAGATAGCACAGTATGTAAGTATGTTTGTTTCTTCCACGCTATTATGACATCTTATTATTCGAGAATAAAATTGTCCGTCTGATTTTCCTACATCAATCAGTCTGGCCGTATCTAAGTCTACGTCTACTTAGATTGTTCTCTAATAACTATCTGCATGATACACATACGACGTACATAAGCATGATTTACTGCTTCAGCCGCTACTTATTGTAGCGACATTACATTATCTGGTTTCTCTACCTACAAAGAAAGGCGTCGGTGTTTTATCCTATTTATATTAGCATCTATGTTAGTGTAGGTGACCTGCAGTGAATATATCTACAATTATGTGGCTGTGGTTCAAAATAAAAAAGTCTTTCGTTTGCTACAATATTCACAGTTTCAGTATGAAAAAACGAGTACAAAGTACAATTTGTATATTTTATCAGCAATAAGCGGAGTTACAAAGCGTTCCAATTTCAGTTGCTCTGCTACTCTGCTACTGTAGCAGTCAACATTGACTTTTTATTTGTCTAAGCTACCCTTCTAATTTATAACAGTATCGTATCTTTTATTTAAAAAAAATTAAATATTCAAACATTGAAGTATCCTAGTACGAACTTTAAGTAGACCTATGGTAGATAATAAAGGTCCACATGAAGAACAAACAGGTGCAAACTTACTATTTTTACTTACTTTACAAGTGCGATCGATAAGCAAGCCCTGATTAAATGCATCGAGTTGCATCATCCGCCTGTAGTGCATCGTGCATCCCACACAAACTTACACAACTTCACTTCAAAACAAAAAAATGGTTAACCAATTTTTAGTTGAAGGTTTTAATAGTCCACTGTATGCATGGTACGTAGAATAACATTGGCATTGAAATTGAATGTCATAATTTGTTATCTGCACCGTACATAACCGACCAATTATTTATTGCCAAGATCTTTTAGACCTGAAGGAGAAAATCTGAATAATTGAAGACTAAAAAAAGCTACTATGCAATCCGTAATTACATGCAATTTAGTAAGTACAGAAGAACAGAAGTCATTCTTATCTGGAACTACTATAGAAAATTAATGCTCCGCAACAGCAACAGCTCCGAGCTTAGGTCATGTCTTACATAATATTATACAATATTTAACTTAAGGTCATACTTATTAACTCCCCCTCCTGCAATTTAAATAAATAATTGCCATCAGTGTAGAATCTATGTAGCACACTGATACCCGAACCCAAAACTTTTACTGTGCTTCTGAATCCGCTGCTATATGCACAATATGCAGAATATTTAGTAGCATTCGCAATTGAATTCTAAATGGGAAAAACATTTTATATAATTCAAGATTGGCGGAATGATTACTGTAATCGAGTATTTTACGTTCCTGATAGCGAAGGCTTTCATCCACTTTAGTATTTATTTATTTCTGGGTCAACACTGAGCAGCCACGTGTCAAATACAGAAATGGTACAATATGAAACTTGAAAGTACGTACTTACTAGTAGGACTCTACCATTTCTGTTCTGCATAAGGAATAAAATGTAACTTGAGAAGCATAATGAATACAGTTACACACCAAACAGTTGTCAAGTCAGAACAAAAGTATTTCACCAAACTATCCTTCTGTAACCATATTACTAATGCGAATGATGCGAACCTGATTTATACCTAACAAATCATAATTATTTAGTTGAATATCTCGAATAGTCGTGCATCCCAGACCTAGCCGTGTATCACAGAAAAACTAAAATCCTAGAATACTAAATACCAGTAGTACAACTTGCAATAAACGAGCATCGAGTCTATTCCAAGTGATATTCGTAGGTAAAAATAAAAAGGAGAATTGTAATACCACAAAATAGTGATGTTATTTCAATGAATTACATTGTAGAGGATAACATCTACTATTTACGTATGGGGATTTTTGCTTTCTGTCTGCAGTAATCGCAAGGTGACCTCCCAAAGGATTGGAAACTCAGAGGCTATGTAGGGTTATCATAAATACTGCATGAAAATTGGAATGAAACACTCCACTTGTCTTTCTTTACATTTCCGTACTCTGGAACAGCTGAAGAGAACGTTCGTGCTCCTCCAATTCTGTCCATTTCTCTATATTCTAACAGTGTAGAACATTTGTGCAGGTATAATGTGTCAGTACTCAGCAGTGTAGCCATAACTTTAGTAAGTAGTCTCTACATGTGTGTTTAGTGTGTATATATATTGTAAGTAAAATGCATGCTAGAATAGAAGCAGTAATAGTCATAATTCATTTATTTCAATTTTCCGTCCGTCAGTCTTGTGTCTTGACTCTTGACTGGACTATATAGACTAGACAGAACTCTAGAACTGACTTTTGTTTTATCCCTTCCTATTTATTTCTATTCCCCTGAATTAACACTGGTGCACATCACACGGACAGACAAATCCAACCTCAACTTAACTTTCCCAGAATACTTGTGTCCGCTGAAAAGCCACGTTCTAAATATACTTAAAGTATTGATTTTGGAAATGGACGCTACATTCTTGCTCTTACTTTTAGGTTCAGTGTTCACTAAGGTAAGAAATGTAAAAAACTGTTAGACCTACCTACGTATTGTAATACTATATGAACTGGATTACCATTCACCATTAAACCTATACTTTGTCCTTGCATTGCAGAACAGTGATGCAACAAACATCTTCAATCTTCACTAGAGGATTTTGTCGGCATTGTACGTACTAGGCTATTCTCTTGGGTATGTTTAAGTAAACAAAACTTGGGCACCTGCAGGACCAAAATTGAAATGTGTTTAGTATCTACTTAAATATTAGCATGGGCAGTAAGTCCCAATGTAGTGTATAAAGAATGCAGGGAATATCATACTTAATTTATTATGTACATCCTTAATATTCATCCTTAATGAGACCTTCATGTTCCCCTTCTCAATTAGCACTAGAAATAGAGTGCTGTATACTACCATACTAATTGCGTGTGTTGCGGTGACAGTTTTGGTAAATAGCTTATAGCGCCTTAAGTTGTCCTCTAAATTCATTGTCCCTACAACTAATAAGTACCTGCAGAGGCATATTTATCACTTATAATGAAATGGAAAACAAATTCTATGCAAAGAAATCTACCACCCTATAGTTTCAGGTACATAATCCTCTACTTCACAGTAATAATATTTACTTTGACTTAGCTTAGTTCGAACAGGGCTAAACACTAAATGGCTACAGATTGATTTTTAACTGATATGCACTATGCACTTACAGCTTTCAAGATTACAATGAGTAAATATGGGAATTGAAATATGAAAAATATGCACATTGTCACGTATGCAAACCACTGCAGTTGCTATTCAACTATCTATTTCAACTTGCAATATACAAAGCAATGTCAATCACTATAGACATATAAATCTTGTTCAAAGATCATTAAATTCATGCTTAAACTTAAAAGTTTAGTTAGCGGAATTCCCAATAATGTTAACTGAAAAATGAAACATGAAAACCTTTAATTTGTTATTTAGACCATTCTAACAACGAAAATGAATTATTATGCAGACTTGCTGAGGTAAGTTGTATTGTAGAGTGTCGAGATACCTTATAAATATTTAACAACTATTTAGCATGAATTACATCAGCGAAATGGAATAACCGTGTTCTGTGGTTCCGCCTCGTTGAATCACATTGAAGCAAATGGAATACATTATCTCTTTTAAATTATTTGTTTGAGCTGGCCAAATCTCTGAATTTGTAATTTTAGATCTGCTGCACTGTGCTTAAAAAATCCTCCTGTTAAATCAGTTGCTAATTCCTAAGATTTCATTTTTTAAAGTTTAACACGCATTAATTATGATCCTTTGACTGAAATACCTACTCTTTTTTTGTACACTATGTAGAGGCAATTTGAAAAGATGGCATCAACACGAATACTACACTACTTATAATATAGACACTAGACACTGCTGACATGCAGACATTTGTTCGAAAAAGACAGGATAATTTTAAAATATCAATAAAGCTTTTCATTTTAATTTATCTACGAAATAATTATAGCCAGTCCATAAACGGGCAGATACATAACGATAACAGGAAGATCGAATTCATGTGCTTAAATAACATTCTGAATTTACAGGTCATTTTACTGAATGAGCACTTAGTTTCATTCGTAAGGGTAGAACAAGTAGGGTGAAAATATAGTAGTCAGGTATGAGTGGGATAAGGTAAGAATGAAATCAACAAAATAAGCAGTAGTCTCAGCCAGCTGTTCTAGAAGAAAAAAGTATTAAATCCTTACTCTTGACTCTGAATGCAAAGTAAAGCCTGAAGAAAAATTCATTCGTTAGGATGAATTGAAGATGGCTGTGTGCTACGAATTTCCTTGAGCATGCACGGTAATTAAACCCACATTAATGTCATGCAACCAACATTGAGCGCGAATGTAATAGTTTTTGCCTAGTGTATGACTGACAATGAGCATAATCAAGAGTAATGTCATTCTTTTCCACTCCGTCTGCGTTAAAACATAAATTGTACAATGTGTTCCCTATTCAGAAATGTTTGCATAGTTGACTGACTGCGAGTGAGTAGTGAGTAGTAAACTGAGATCCTCGAAAACACAAAAAGTTTATTGTCTCAGAAATTCTATTTTTCAGTGCGAGTGACTTATCTAATTGCAATGTAAGTTTGCTGCGTCCATAATGTGCTAAGTAGAGGAAAGCAGAGAAAAGAAAAGCGGAGTAAACAAGAATCTGGGAAAATTACACCTACAATAATTGTGGAGCTAAGTAAATAGCTATCACGCTATCGCTGGGAGCGTAGGAGAAGATAAGAAATGATTTGATGCATTGCTACATTAATGTTCCAAAACTAGATCCTAAATAGAAGCACTCAAAGTATGAAAACATAATGTGCTTCCTAATGAACTTCAAACTACAGGGCACCATTGAAAATGAGAACACTGGCCTTTTCATCAAATCTACTTGGCCAAGTTTACTTTCATCTATGCAGTCAAGTACAACATCTGAACAAGTAGCGTAAGTACTTAAGTGTACAATGGAATGTACAACGGAGTAGACTTCATTACAAAGCACGCAACTACTCGCTCCTAAATACTAAACTACTCCTAGTACAGTCGAACCACGAGAATAGCCAAAGCATATTATTATTATATCTGCAGTATATAGTCAAGGGAAGGTTTACACAGACATATAATACTTGACTATTTCATTTCATTTATTTTCGTGGAGAATTATTGTCAGAATCAATTAGAGCCAAGGATTTCCTTTCTACTTCAGCTTCAGCCTCCTCACTTATCTGCGAAGGAACAGAGACTTACTATAGCATTGTGTGATTCCTAAGTTCATTGCAGTGCAGAGAACTTGTCTTCTTTAATCGTAAGATATACTCACACAATAATAACTACTTGTGACGTACTCTGTATAAAACTATATGACATTTAAGCCACATCTGACTTGTATCTTACAAAGAGTTATGTAATGATATATTTAGCTATAGTTAGTTTGTTTGGTCCTACCAAACAAAATTAAGTTGACTTTACTCTACTAGTAGCTCGGATAAATACACCGCCAATAGAGATGATAGAAATAGTGCCAGCCAATTCACAATCAGAAAACGTAACGAAATAAGTTACCGTAAATATACAGCCACTACTATATCCCTAGTCTCTTTAAATGAAGATATGACACAGAGATAAGTGAACTATAAGGAATGCCGAATTATAAGAGAGATTCAATACAATCATGTGCGACACTGACTGAGTTAAAGCGCTTGAAAAGCCTACGCATTCTCATTCTGATCTACAGAAATTCCCCGTTCATGCATGCCACTGCCAGCTAAATTCTACCTAGCCTCATCCCTATGCACATAGTAATCTCATCTTCAGAACGTGAGCATTTGAATTTCTGTCGTGCTAAGCTAAGACAAGTTTATCTATGCAACTAAATACTAAACAAGAATAATCTTAAGTAAACTTTAATTTTACTCGAGTTTCAGTAAAAGATGATTATGAGAAGGACAACATCGTAAGGATGTGCATGGGTAATTGGAGCTTTCCTTAACTACATACGTTACGCTCACGATCATATTATTATTACTCATCAGCCCCTTGAAACAGTATTACTCACGAGGATTTCACTTGCAAGTAAACACATAACAAGACAGTGAATAATAACTTTAGTCAAACACTTTATATATTGTTGTCAACTTGTAGCATGGGTCATGATACAACAGAATCCACAAAGTTCCTTCAGAGTTCATATGGAGTCAACTCTAAATAAATTGCTAACATAAACGTTTATCGTTACATACTTCTCAATGATCCGCGTCTTATAAATCCACATCTTATGAGATCATTGATTCCAAATCAGACTTTTACACAAAGAAATATTTGTTACAACTACAATCGTATTATTTACAAGAACACAACAACCTGATAGTTTGTTAGGTACTAAATTATGTTGTAAGAGTTTTGTCTTTGCCTTGCATACCACAAGTCATCTTAGAAAATAAAAAATTCGAAAATGTCTAATCAACCAGTGTGAGTGATCATCGGGTGCAGGAAAGAAAACATGAAAAAAATCAGGGCTGATCTACTTGAGAGATCTTTCGCCACAAAACTCAGATCATTCAGCACGGCACAGTGGTTTACATTCCTAACCGTGAAATGCTATAATAGAACTAGACAACTACACAATTTACCTACAACTACCTTATGCCAAAACAGTTCACATGAATTTGTGCACAAGCTTTGTAACAATTCTACTTTCTGAGTTTCTGCCTGCCACTTACAGATGTGACACTCTCAAAATAACAAATAAACAGTCACTTCATAATACAATACGTCAATTCAACCGAGGTAAATCTTCCTCCCTTAGTTAGTTAGCATACGATGCTCCTTGTATTTATGTATCTGCCGTTGTGCATTAGAAAAGGCCGCGTGATAGACTAGAGTTGCTCCATTAACCAAACAATACATTTCCTCTCAAAGAGATTGTTAAATTATTTGTGAGACAGATACATTTGAGAGGCTTCCAAAACGGGAGACCACAAAACTACAAACATACTATAATGTTATTCTTAAGGAGGGTATAACGAGCTTTACTTTATTACAACCGATGAATCATAGGTGACATAGAAAGTACACTAGAGAATTGTAATATGCAAAGAATTCAAACTTTATTTAATAACTAGTTGGTTAGGCCCCTACCTGCCTTCTCCTATCTCTGTTTTCACTTTTTCTTGGATATCAAAGGTCAGATTGCAAATATTTCGCCTCCCATACGTCTCTGGAGAATGCTTATCAACATGAACTCTTTACCACTATTCTGAGAGTGTATCTCAAGATATTGTATGTGACACACACAGCCCCAGTTGAAGCAATATTTATTAGTGCGATGATTTCATCTCATCAAGACTACAAAACTGAAAGTTTCTCCCGATATAGCCCTTATTGACTTTCTGAGTTGTTTCCTCTGTAAATAATCATCAGTGGGCAATTTAAAAGAACAAACTAATCCGCAAGTTTGTTGCAAAAACTTGGGATGGAACTAACTGATATTGCAACAACTATCTTATATAAGAGTTTTTCGGGAACGTAAAAATATTCTGAGTCCATTGCATCGCACTAAAGAACAAAATTCGGCAATCTGTCATTTGTGTCGGGCAAATCCAGTTCGGTAGTCGGAATTTGAACAAACTGCTGAATTTTCATTATGGTATGCTACTATATGCAAAATGACTGCAGAGACAGGACAGGGATGTCAAAGCTAAATGTAAATTTCTTATCGCAAGAGTAATTCAAGTCTGAAATGGAATGGGAGGGCTTGGTTTTGCATAGCTAGGTTGGCCTGTGGTGATGATGTGGATGAAATAGACAACAGAATACATTATAATACAGAAAACGCGTACTTTCGTCGAGGAATCAAGAATAATACTGCACAGAATTCTTTGGGAACAGACTGGAGGAAGTGAATGAAGAGCGGGACAGAGTTGTGAGCTATGCAGTAAGTTAAAAGACACGGAAAGTAGGCTGAACTGAAGAAAATGCCTAACACTACTGACAATTTCAGTTTCAAATTCAGAGGAGAACCTGCTGTCGTGGTTCCATTGCAATGCAATGTCACTGTTCTAGTTCTAGGGTACTTTAGCACGCACTTGAGTTTAGCATACCATTATTATATAGTACAGAGCGAAAGAGACTACAGACCCATTTAGGATACCTTATATATAGAAATCCATAATGGTAGTAGATCTAACGGGTTCTACAGCTTTTGCTCCTAAAACGATATTTGCATGTCTACCCAGAATAATATAACTTCCCAGATGAGTCTAACAAGTCAAACCTAAATGGCTAAGTGCACAATTACATAGAGAATGGAGTTGGAGATAGAGAGGAGAAAAGAGTGGAGCAAGTATCATCAAGAATGCGAAAAGAAAAATTCCTCGCGCAGAGAACTGTTCCCGCCTAGTATTAAGTCAATGAAAATCCATCAAGAAAACTGAGACGAGGTAGCTTTACTGAAATTGTTATGATATATAGATCCATTACTATTAGCCAGTAGCACACTCAAAAAACCTACATTATAAACCGATAACACTCACTAAACTATTTACTTGAGTCTTACTACCATCTCATTTATCATACTTAAAATGCCTGCAACAAAATGTGATCCTGCACTGCACGGAGAAACAATAATAATTACATTAATTCTGTTAACACATGACACAGAACATTATTAAATGCATAAAATACATGCATTTTAACGATTTGTGAGCATTTCACTGCATACTAAATAGAAGATCTAAAAATTTCCCTGGCATGAATTTCATAGAATTCTTCCATCACATTTACTTATACTTACACTAACAGATTACAAGTAAAGTTTAACCATAAAACTTTTATGTACTATTGACTAACCTAATTGTAGCGTAGTAAAATCGGAACGTGTGTACAACCACGCAATTACTACATATAAACTAATAATTTAGAGTTGTAGACTGAAAAAGTATATTTCGATTAGGAAAAGTGACACGTCTGCAGAGATAGCTGATAGTTAAAGATCCACAAACTATGTGACGACGAAGCGTTTGGGTTAACATAAAATATTCGCGTAAGTAAGTTCAAGTTTTTGGTTCAATTCCACTACCATTACCATTACATTAGCTCAAGTGCAGAAAGAAAGTGTACAGTACAACACATTTACTTAATACATAAGAGACGGAAATGAAAGAGAAGTTCACCACAAGTACATGCACTATTCAGTCATTTACTACCAACCACAGAGTCAGTATACCATGGTTAATTCAACTCAAGTCACACTGATATCATGTCATGTATTTTATTCGCGAGTGTCTACTACATTGCATCACATTACAAATAAATACGTATCTCCGACAATCTACACTACTCCTACAGAAGTAAAGATGTACTTTAGTGGAATGTTCTTTTTTCAGCCTGGAGATCCAGAACAGACTAGAGTAGCACATAACAGCACATAACAGAAAAATTGCAAAAAGGTTTCTTTCGTTGCGTATGGAAGAAAAAAAACTGTATCATCATTACATCCCAAGACTGTTCTGTATGTAAGTTATAGTTCTACAATGGTAGTTAGGAATAGAAGTAGCTACCTATTCAAGTCAGCGTAGTATCATTCTCCTGATACATTACACAAGTTGAGTACACATAGCAATAGAAGGTATTAAGGTGGCTTAAGTTTAAGATGTATCTTATTCCAGATAGTGCAATGCATTGGTGTGGCCTAGCCCCGTCTGGAATGGCATAGACAATACTTCACAACGCAACGAAACGGTTTGCTACTTTGGTTACTCCTGCTTACACTTGAATTGAGACAGGAGTCGCTTGACTTGACTAACAGCTCAATACATTTTAAACTATAATATCTCTTTATAGTATAAGATCATTATATAGATTCGTGTATTTATAATGCTGGTAGTGTTTGTGTTGTGATGTAGTAGTAAGTAATTCTTGTCTGCTATTAAATGTAGTAGTTTTTTCAGAGATACATAACTTAACAACCTACTACCTACCCCACGGACTGCTAATAGTCCTATTGATATTGCTATTACATTACATAGAGCATTGCTCATTAGGCCAAATGGATGTTGCATGTTTCGATCAGGGTGAAATACTCAGCATACGGCAAATAGGATTTTTCAGCATGAGTGCTATTCAGCTCAGGAAAATCTATCGATCCAATTACCTTAAGGAAAACCCTTTTGCAAACCTTCCTTCTTCCAAGCCATTCTAATATATCACAAATATACATGCAATAATAGCATATACATACTTACTCCTTTTACCTTTCTCTATCAACTGTGCAATCAATGCACTCTACCATTAACTATAATACTACTTACTCTTACACTATATAATTTAGCTATTAAACCATATACAAAAGTAGATCCTAGTACCCACCTACCATGCAACGCGAACCTCTTGCACACAGTTCACCTTTTATAACAATAAGTTCAGCTCTTTCTAATTTCTCGTCTTCCTCGCCATTCCACGCAAGGTTAGTTTTACTTTTGGCCAAATTCTTTGTATTATATTATACAGATAGATATAGAATTCTAATTTGGATCTCTGGGTATAGAACTTCCTATTTCATCTTCAGGTACACACTACATGCTAATTGTAAGAATTTCCACAGAGTATTACTCGGAAGTTATATTACAGAATGGAAATGGAATCAAATCACAAATGCATTTGTAATTTCTCCACTCTTTCTCAGTTGGCAACGATCCAGTTTACTTTTCACATACAATTGTCGATCCACTCTATTTACATTCACCATCTAACTTAAAAATAATTAACTCAACTTAATTTCCCAACTCGAATCTGAACCCAATTAATGCTTTACAAAGGTTTATCACAATCTAGTTATGCCATTCCAATTTCCCGTCTGGGGTAATGATAACTAATATCATTTGGACATGCATGAAATTCTTATATAAACCGTACATATATACATCACATAGGACTAAATCCATATTTCCCTGAGTTAATACAGTATTTATATTTTTTCAAGTGGAAATTTCACAGTATCTCATTTCAAAAGGTATGAAAGAGTTGACAGAAAATGAACGCGAAGGGCTTATGGAGAAAACCTAGGGAAAGTGAACTAGAAGTAAGTAGTAGGTACGTCCATTATTATATTTTATTAACTCAACTGCCAGCCTATTACACAAAAACTTTTTTCTGAATTCGAGAAGTAATATTATTACTATGTACTATGTAGTACACACTCATAAGTATCTACTATCTCTACTTTTCCTAGACTGTTATTGCTACATTTATAAAGAAACCTGTCCGATCTCCAGCAGGAAACAAGGAGAAAGAACATCTGAAGTGAACGGGAGGAATACTCAATTTCTCTATATCCTATTTTCCTCTAGATCAAATCGACCATTTACTTTACTTCATCGTAACACTCATCTTACGACCGAAAAAGAAGCTGAACAAGATATTTTAGAACTTATGGGCTTTGGATGCTAAAGCTCTATTATGAAGAGCAGAATAAAGTCGCTAGTTGTTGTTCCTACAATAGGATGGATTCATTATCTTTCTCCGATCTGAGCTCCTGTTACTTGGCATGACTTCTATCTTCAGACAGTTTCACTATTACCTACACATACTCTAGTGACTAGTTATCATTCCCAATTTTTCCTCAGAAAAGGATTACATACATTGTCTATTAAGAAATATGAACTCATCCACTCACCTTCCTTTCTTCTTATCCTGTCTGTCCCCCTTGTCTCTAACTTATGCACTTTCCCTCTAAGTAACTATCTCTACAATTACACTTTTTGTTGTACTACTTTCAATATAAGGATAGAAATATCAAATATCATCCCAACAGCATGGTACATATCTCAAATCCTTCCCTAGCTAGTTAGTTCTATTTATAAAATGACAATACAGACAATGGGCAAAAAAGTGATGGACATAAAAAGTCGATAAAGACTAATGCGTACATAATACTGAGAATACTACATATTGAATGGATTTATTCTTNAAAGTGATGGACATAAAAAGTCGATAAAGACTAATGCGTACATAATACTGAGAATACTACATATTGAATGGATTTATTCTTCTCTGACTTTCTATTTTTCAATTACGGACATCCATCTGTAATAGTTATACCAGTTTAAATATAGTTACGATAGCTAAGTACACACATAAAGTATACACAATGTTAATCTGCTAACAAATCAACACACAGCGACAATGTTGTATGCTAAAAATCTTCATTACTCTCCGTGGGCATCAGAATATCACTAACTGCATCATAATATGGACCACTAGCTTTTTCAAGCCTTTGCCTTTTTGACAATAATTTTAAACATTCAAAACCATATCTTGTTACTACCATTAAGAATTTTAATTGGTTAAAAAGGAGAAGTACCGATCCCGATTCAGTCTGTGTACTTCAAATGATAAAAGTGATATTATATGCACATCTGTCGTCTTTAATAATTTATGAGATTTAGAGCATTGCATTTAATGTGACGGGTTGTAATATTTATGCTTTATTGCACTTGGCACTACGTGGTTTAGCCAGAACACAGGGTCAATAGTGAATAGTATGTTATATGCTAAGCACCTTATCCCTGCATTACTATAATTACAATTAGCTTGTAATGGACACGTAATTTAGAGCAGAAAGAGAGAGATAATTTATTTTCTCTAGACACGTAATGAATTAAGTGGTTTGGTCATTTTCTCGTACAAACACAATATTGTGGTGGGATGCTAAGGAAGGAAAGTGCCTATTAAGGTTTGTGGTATGGGTGAACAATATTCATTAAGTGACATGGCAGCCCGGGAAGAGAGAAAGATTGACAGTGTTGGGTTTGGATGTAAATCATGGACTGCCATTAGTGGAGTAAGTGAAATGGAGAAGGTGATGAGATGGTGATAGGATTGGATGCAAACCCGCTGTGATTCCATTACGGTGTATTGTATTAAATTGTAAGAGGAAACTGCAGGAGATGGAAATGAAATGCATGTAATATAATAAATAGAGGAAAATAAAAAGGAGAGCGCTTACTTGTCATCATCACAGTCATGTTCATCGAGGCTACCCCCTGGGGATGTCAAACTTCCGCCGCCGTTTGCAACGATTCCACCGCCATTGGCGTTGCTGGTGGGCAAGCCAGGACAATTACTCAAGGACGAGCTCCCAAGAAGCCCGTGGTTGTGATTGTGAGAGAAATTGTCAAGAACTTGGATTCCACAGCTGGAAGTTGTCGAGCTGGCTCCACTACACGTACCATCCATATCACTCACTGTACCTCCTCCTGCAGGAGAACAACAAGCGGAAGAATCACCACCGATAATCAAATTATTTCCTGAATGATGCTGAAGATGATGTATTTTATCAGCACCGTTTTGTTGGATGTGATGATGATGATGTTGATTGTCAATTATTGTGATTTCTATATTGTTTCCATTTGGCTCGTGTTTCATCATCATGCTATTGACACCAACACTTGAGGTCAGGATGCCGGGTGAGCCCATTAAATTTGAATTAGTTCCTCCGTTGAGTGTGCCCACGTTGTTATTATTCACAGGAACATTTTCAAACATTTCTTGGTCCACAGAATCCTCTTTCGAATGTATTTGTGCAGTCGACTCCACACTCACCGGGCAGTTTGGACTATTTACAGAAGGACTCGGTTTGCAAGGAGTTCTCGAACTAGGGTAAGGAGAACTGTTGTTCCGGAGCAACTTGGTGGACAAATGATTGTCACTGATTTTCAAGCCGCTACTTGTGCCGTTGACTTGCAGAGCACGGTCGCGGAGAAAATCTGTTGTGCCAGTTACAGGCCCAATTGTAGCGACACAACTTTCCGTTGTAGGTCCTGAACAAAGAGGAGATTGCGTTATCAAGGCTTGTGGTGAACTAAGCCCGAATACCGTTGGTTGGACGGATGTGCAGTTGTCGCTTATATTATGGCTGTTGTTGTGACTGGGGTAATTGTTCTGTGCGATGTGACTGGGATTAGAAATAGAGTTTGTCGGAATTGTAGCAGTGATCGCAGTGCTGTTGTTATTGTTCGTAGTGGTTGCCACTGAAGAACTTAGACTGTTCGTATTAGATGACAATTTGTCAGCTAAACAGCTTTTCAGGCATTGCAACGAAGACTGGGATGTTTCGCTAGAGGACATTTCTCGGACGTACTCCACCACGGCTCATTTCTGAACCTCAACCTCTGCAATTGAAAAAAAGAGCATTTCATTACACACTTCCTATTCAATTCTGTAACAGAGCAAACCCATACATAAATACTTTTACCACATTCCACGCCACAACCGCATCATCATCCAAAATCCTCAAAGGAGACACAAAAAGCTTCTTTATACTCATAAACACACTCTCACTCTGTCTTTCCTCGCTCCTCTACACGAGCTATGTAAATGTAATACTCTTCATTGCTTTCCGCAAACTACATACGATCATGTCATGTCTTCCATTTACTTATGCACCAGATATACTGCACACACATGTTCATACACACTATTACTCTGTCTCATCTCAACTCATAATTTTTACATGCCAATTTACTCCAAAGATCAACACCCGACCATCAAAACAATGACGGCTTCAGTTAAGTAGTACATTTCCACATTAACTCTCGACATTTACTTGCTTTTTTACTTAATCAATTTACAGAGCTCAACTACTTACTATAACTACGTAGCTATACTATTGACTAAATAAAAGATACAACTGATACTATCATACTATGTCACTAATGCTACAATTCCATTTGATGCGAATATTACGCTCACGCTCAAACACCATTCTATTACCCAACTTTACATTTCACATCACACTAATACACATTTCAATTGAACGTTTCAGAGAGAAGTTGTTATTCCACTAAGCATTATCAGTTTCACAGTATCAGCTCACAGTTTCCTCTTTATGCATTTCGACAGAGGACAAATAGAAAAGAGTCCTACATCCAGTATAATATTTGTTTACTATAGAAAATGTCACATCTCTATAGATATTTAGAGTGAAGAGAGATAGGAAGTGGAGTCCTTATCTTTTGCAAGAATTCCTTGTCTCTTTCCGTTGACTTGTGGGAAGTACTTTGAGGAAGACCCGTCTGTCTGCATGTGTCCCTATTTCATTGCTCCATTGCCTACTTGTCTACTATTCATTGCTCAATGCCGAGTCATCTATTTACCACCTTACAGAAACCGAAACCGAAAGGAGGCTTGCGAATAACTTTCGCAAAGTACAAATACTAATGTAACGTGCCAAAGCACTCTTCATCAACTTCACAATCCCTGCCAGCTCTGTCAGTCACTCAAACCCCATTCCAGCCTCCCCTCATCTTTAATTCTATCTCTCCTCCTTCAATATAACTTAGGCTCTACATATCTCCTATTTATTTATTTCTTCTTCACTTAGTCCTAGCACAACTTTCTCACAACAAAAATCAAATGCTATAGCTATCTATACCAGGAAGGTATTCCGAGAGCTGTGGTATATGCATTAGGTGTGTAGCTATACGGAAACATCACTCCCTAAACTAATACCACCGAAAAAATACATTAAAGTTGGTACTTATTGGAAATATGTATACCAATGGTAGGTACTCTGTCGCTACAGTATGTGGTTATACCATTTACACCTAAAGTTTAGAAGGAAATGAATCTGACTGTAATGTGTTATATAATATGATCCCTCTAATGACTTTTCGGAACCATTGCCAACATTCTTTTGCTATGATATACAATATAATAATGCCATTTGTCACTTAATATCTACATATCAACTGACAATAAATGCACACATAAGAGTGTGTGCATTCGCGTAGTAATAATGCACGGTTGTAGAAAGTCCAGGTACTTTTGAAACTGATTGCTAGCCAAAAATCTATTCAGCAACGAAATGCCTGACTTCCATGCATAGTAAAGCTACCTAAATTCGTAATTTACGAATGACACAGACACATGAAAGCAATTCGATTTTGGTAAAATGAATTTGTGGAAAGGATAATAACGAATAATGAAAAAGGTTAGTTTTTGGGTTTAAATAGGGGAAATTGTACCTATATAAATATAATATGAATTTAATAATTTTATGCTACATTTTTAAAACACATACATGTGTAATGAACTTACACATGGACACATTCACAGCCACAGCTTACACATACACGAGTACTATACCTAATGAATACATTTTGACATGATTTGGACTTTCAGAACTTTTCTGAAACCGTATAAAAATATTTAAATATAAAAAAATTTATGTAGCTTAGCTCAAATAGGTGATTTTTTGCTACGCGGTGTAATTGTCGAAATTATGACGTATGTTTGAAATTTTCCTCCAATAATATAGGAAATTGGTTTCTGTATTCAAAAATGGATCTTTCATATATTTCCCAAAGCCCTAATACTTCATCACTATCGCCTTCTGATCTAAACTGGAAGTTGAC
>JABASH010002825.1:0-18589 GCA_019776445.1 Tomocerus maximus | reverse complement strand
CACAGGTATAGGACTACCTTACCACGCAAATAACTTCTGCTCCATTTTGCCCCTTTTCGAAATATTAGGGGTCAAAGAGGCCTATAATGCCATACCAGTTTAATCCAACCTCTTATGACCCCATACATGTCATATGACATTCGAAAGCTGACATTGATACCTATCCAGTGGTGTCAAAATCAGCGTCCTACGTTGTCAAATACGGAAGTTATAGGCCACCAAAGTAGGGAATTCTGAAACTGTCTAAATAGCTGTGTCCTTTTATTTCTTTCGTGCTCCCATTGTGCTACATTACTAACTTCGTTATAATAAATTGCCGCATTCATAAAAATGCATGCAAAATGAATTGCGTTGCTACTAATGGCTATGAAGTATTCATTTCACTGATAAAACTACTATACTACGGATAATTTTACAATAATTAATTCAACAATTTTCTATCTTTATAAGCGCTACATAATAAATAGTAAGTATAATATCTCTACTAACCCCTTTGCTTTGGTAAGATTAATTGCACAGATGATCAGAAGTCTTAGAGCTCTTCGCTCTTGTCGGGAATACAATGTCTCTAAATCCCAGTTCACCGGATCTCACTCATCTGTGACGCACATGTCAAAGGAAAGTGATCCTCCTTATAATTCAACTCAGTCAACATAGAAGAGAGGGTGATTTATTCTTTAAGCGTGGGATTACGTCTGTATTTGCTTTGCGTAAGTCTCAACAATATACCGGTTTAATTTCCGACAGTGTATGAAGAAAATCATAGTATAAAAGATTATCCCTGTGCGATTTTGCCCATCTGAGAATCAGCACACAACGCTGCACTTCTCCTTGATTGAAATTGGATTCAGGTATTTGTTTTCTCTTATCAGAGGCATCATTATAATAAAATCCATGCTGAATTAAAAAAATGTGCCTTTGAAAATGGATTTATTTCAGAGTAGCATCACTTTATTTGGCTGAGAATTGCAAATGTGTTTAACGAAGATTGTATAAAAATGTTGAGATTTTTCTTACTGCTTACTGCAGCATGATATACATACATGAATGATATAGTAGCAGACTATGAGGGAATAAATTCACTTCCTAATCTAATTTGGTTTATTGAGTGATGTGGAATTGGTAAGAATCTCGCAACACGATCAAGTTACGGCGAATCTTGTTTAAGTTTGCCTTGGAGTATTTTATGAAATTCAATTATGCTAAAGTGCTATGATTTATTACTGGAGATTTCTCTATTCTCGGTTTTATTTATATCTTCCATTTCTGGGAAGACTTAAGCTGTCTATAAACTCAACTACATACACAAACAATTCGAAAGTAGTTCTACTGTTGGCTGTTGGGTGCGGTTATTTAAACGTTGAACATAGCAATAATATCTGCGGTACAGTTTATATTCCTGAAAATTTATGCTTATGTTAACTTTGAGAGAGAGAGAGGATTAAAGGATTTATTTGTATTTTATTCAGACTATAGCAGCTCCATGTCATTCCTATGCCATACATTACGGATGCGGACCCTCATTTCCAGAATAAATTTACACGAGATTCACAATTCTAGAAATATAATGATCCCCTGGGGTCGTTCTCTTATACAATAGCCTTTTTTGTGGATACCTTTATGAATCCTTTAATAGCTACTTGCTTAATTAGCAGACAAAGAGTGCATTAACAATTAGAAACTTCTGGGCTTCACCATTTAAATATCCTTAATGAAAGTGATAAATCAGCTCAGAGAAAAATTACTTGCTTTTGAGCTTATTTAGTTCAAGCATCATTAAGTAAAATGAAAACTTATGTGATGTGAGTTGCACACGCTAGAGTTACATAATGAGAATTTAAAAGTCACGGTTGACAGATGGACATCGTTGAAACCGACACAGTTGCAGTGTCACAAAAAGAATCCTATGCACTTTTATAACACAATTACAGATGTAAATCCTGCACAACGACAATGCACACAATGGGATAGTCATTTAAAACTTCATTCTCCATTCTGCTAGGTCAATAAATTATGTTTATGACCCGTAACCATTACCGTGTTTGTTATATACAAACATTTTATGCTCTAGTGCTTTTTGGCAATGTATGCAATAGAGATATTGCTAAACCGACATCAGATATATTTTGCTATGATTTTGTCATACCATTTAGGTTTCCTGTGTATTATAGTCCATTCGTAGCTCACATCCTCTACACTATTAGTATTGAACATTATATAAGCAATTTTCACAATTACCTTAGATAATTGAACTGGGTACCCTGAAGGGAGTTAATTTAACAAGCTTAAGCAGCAGTGTTCCTATCTGTTTTTCTTCAAACCAAGCTCAAACAAAGACGGAAACCGAACTCTAGGCAAATAATTAATTTCTCCCCTACGGTCCCATATACACCACTACAATTCACGCACTTAAGATTTTGCTTATTATGAGTGAGCTATTTGCTACAGTTTATGAAGTATGCATGCTTTTGGTATATTTTACATTTAATATACGTTCTGTGCAAGACTCTTTGTGTGGTGCATTTTACATTTTACACAGTATAATATTAGTTCTTTTTTAGGTCAATTAATATGTCTTGGGAAAACCGTCAATCCAATTTTAATGGGTTTCTAACTTTTTTGTGCACACGAAAAGAGCTACTGAAGTTTGCGAAACATAAGTTTCAAAACACATTGCTTCCTAACTTAAATGCTTATTTTTTGAGGTAGAGAGGAGAAATAAAATTAGATTTAATCTATTAAGTTACTGCATTTAGCTGTCGATCTAACTACGACTTATACCTAATCCACTACTACAATTCTTGCGCTGGAAATTGAACATCAAACAAGCCATAGTAACTTCTCCTTTGAATGGCTATTCAGTAGTTAGTCTTGTAGAATAGGGATTACAGGTTAATTTATGTGAGTCCTAATGCACTACGACGACTGAAGTCAGATGTAGTATTGTGTAGTTCCTTGTCTTACGACCACATACAGTTAGTCCAGATCGGTCCAGAGAATGAAATAAATACCTAATTATCTTGGCACAGCGTAGATCAGGTCAAACTCCAGTCGCGTAGAATAAGCCAGTGAGCCTATCAATATAAACAGATTAGACAAGGCAAGTCTTCATTTTATTTATTTCCTAGCTAATTTATAAGACAGATGTCTGCAAGTAGCAATTTGAATTCCAACCTAATTCATTAACACCCAAGAAGATAGATTGATACATAGAATCAGTTCACGAATGTGCTAAAACCAAGTTCGAGTTAAATCAAATTCCGGAATTAATTTCAATTCTAGCCTATGATTTATGCTCTGTGTAAAATGACTTTACTTATTCATTCGCATAGTAGAGCTACATAATTGATTAATAATGCTTGCGTGCACATTGGACATTTGGTTTTCATTAGATAATGGGAATTTCTATCAAAGCTTAAAAAGATGCAAGTCTAATAGCCCTATCGGTAAGTCAATTACTGTACTTTAGTCTTACAACATTACAATGTATTTACTAGTTAGGCATTTCATGCAAACTATCACTAGTTCATGATAATATTATCGTGAAGAGAGTTAGTAGAAGCAGTCTAGAGATGTAACTAACTTCTCTTTCGAAAGAAGGGAAGTAGAATTATAATCAGATTACTTTCTCTGTGCTGGGCCAATTGGTAACAGGGAATTTCGTGATCCCTTTACTGAAAGATTTCTTAGATACTCGTATAATGAGATCAATGAACCTCTACAGAATTGAAGAAAATGGATAAGTTTTGATGTAGGTGCACATCAAATAAGAGATAGGCTAGAACCCGACCTTTTATCTTAAAAGGATGATGATATTATTAAGTTGAAGAAGTAACTCATTATTCGTGTTACCTGCTTTACCATCGAGATGAATAAGGACGGATTATATCGGTGAAGTTGCGCTTTGTATTTGCACTCCCAAAGTAAACCTTCATTCTTTATTTAGAGCTTTTAAAACTAGACAGTTAGGATTTCCGTTTGCGAAGGAGAAACAGCAACAAACAAATCTCCAGTTGGATAGATACATATCCAAACATCTATCTCATGAGTGGGTACTATAGAAAAAAACTCGGAACTAAAGAGCAGCTCCCAAAAACAGAATAAACTGTACTCCTACGTATACTTCCCTACCAAAGAAGGACACCAGCCACAGAGCTCCAAAATATAAGAAAAAGAAACTGCCACACTATATAGTGCAGCAACGCATTGAGTCAAACTCGAAGATTCCTAAAGAGGCTCTACACAAGCTTTTCTGTTTGATGAATCGATTTGGGAAAATGCTTCCCTTATCTCATCTGTTCTTTCTACATTAAAAAACTATGTACTTATCTTATACTTTTCTCCATAAGTAAACTCTAAGCTCTAATTTTCGCTACTTTTTCTTTAGTACCTACTATAAGAACATTTTTTGTCCTCATGCTATCACTACAAAGCAGTTGTGCATACGTAGTACGTATTTACGTAGTACGTATTTACGTAGTATGAATGTAAAATGTCTTATAGTTCTACACTCCGTCGACCACGAATAATTTCTTTTGTTTTATTTCTATAGCCATTTCTTCGCTTTGTTAATCTTCTCTTAAAATATACATTCATGTAAAAACTAGAACTTTTCTTGCCTTTTTTGAACTTTTTGGAATATACTTATATTATCACCACATAGGTTGAAATATACATAAATGATAAAGCTAGTTTAAACAATAAATTATTTGCTTGCAGTCCTTTTGCAGATCCTTGAGTGTTCATCCATTAAAACGATGCTGCAATTCCTTTTCGGCTCTAACCAAACATAAAGCTCAAAGAAACTACAAAGAGAAGAAATTTCATCCGGAAATGAGAGTCATATCTATAAACCAGGCTGCAGCCAAATACAAATTGGGAATGCAGGCACGTTCTAACGAGATAAATGAATATAAGTTGCAATGCAAAGAAAGAATTTCTTACGATTATCCCCATCTCGGCTGACAGTCAATATCAATTTTTATACTTTAGCAGACACCAAGTGATTGTCGGGAAGCTCAAGATTTTTTTTTCGAAAACAAAAGATGAATTTTCTGTTTTGCTTCAACGAGAACCTTTGTCAACTTGATTCTCTGCACAAGTATTTCATCCTTCTACCATCAATCTATGTTACTCAAGTCACTCTGTCAACTTTCCAAACTAACTCATACATATCTGCCGCATTACTATAATACACAATCTATATTCCTTACCATGTACATAAGAAAACATTTACTCCCCCACCATCATGCTTTAAAGAAACTCACATATAGTGTGACGCAGAATGAATATGTCTACTAAGGTGGCTAGGACTTTCGCTTACTAACCATGTCATGTTACAAATCATTAGGTTTTCTCCTTTCAACGTTTTTCTGGTTGGAAGCTGACATATTTTAGCAGTGTGACCGTGCAACAGAGTGGAAGATAAAAATGACACATCATTTTCCCTTTTATAGAGTCAAATCTGGTGTCTTCTAAGACGAAAACCGAAAATGCTTTTACTGCAAAACGTGAGATTTTTAATGTTGGCACGTTGAAGTAAACGTTTCCGTTTACAAAATCTTGAGGAGTCGACGACATAATCAGGTACTATCAGTAAAATTTGACCACTTTGCAACTCTTTACCGCATGTTAGTTTCCGAATGCTAGCCCTACCCAATACGACCTCGCATTAGCTATAACTCTAAGTGGACAAACATAGTAATCGGCGACAGAAATCAGATTTGTGTCAGTACAGTGAGTACAGCTCAGTCTGTGTTATGTGTTTAAAAGTTGATTCAGAGTGGCACTTAAATGCGTTTGATTTTATGGAGATTCCTCGGGATTCCATCAGCATAAAACAAAAGGTCATGTAGCAGACTCATCTTAAAGATGATGTTATTGATCATAAACTGGCATCACTTCGACAAGAAAGTATGGCACTGATAACATACTTTTGAATATTGATATTATCATGGGGTAAAATGCTGTTTTGGTTATATCGTGTCAATATTTGTTATGCATGCATGCGTACCACAATCTAGTAAAAAGCCGACTGCATAGCCTTGTTTTTATATCTTTTTGCTAAATTATACCATAAATTCCTTCCCAACACTTCTATTAAAGGTTATGCGTTTACTATATGGGCATCATATTACGGATAGTGTATAAAAAAGTAATTTCATCAAAGAAGCACATCCCTACTTACTATGCACCAACAAAAGTGTATGTCGCCTCCATAAAATATTTCTTCATGAATGTGCTTTCTAGGTCAGCAGAGAAAAAGCCAACATCCAAGGTATCTAAGTACTTTATGCCCAGTTCGAAAACTTGGATAAATAAGCGGCTTTTCCAACTTGATTATATTACCGAGCATTTTCCGTTTTGCAGTAAAGCATCATCATACAATACAAGTTGTTGGAAAAGGTGCACTTGTAGTAATTCCTATTGCCATGCTATAAATTGAGATCAAGTACACAGACTTGAAGGATAGGAAATACAGAGAATAGAAAATTCAGCTAAACTTTAACTTTTCTGAACATGCAAAAAATATTTTCCTACAAATGGAGCCAATAGTTGTGGAAGCAATAAAAGTGATTACTCGTGAATAGAACGTTGAGTACATCAAAATAAATGTGATAGGTGACATTAGGTATACCATACTGTGTATTGTTATATTGAGAAAAACGATAAATATGGCTGCTTAGAATTTCCAATCAAAATCTTCCATTTGCTTATCTTGCAAGAAAAGTGTATACACAGATGAATTGGCTAACATATTTTTTCCATCTGGCATGAAAGATCGAGGCTTTCGGGTTTTGGTGTCAGACGTCTTGAAATATTCCATCCTAGTAAGAAAATCAATCTGCCACGAGGTTTTGGCTCACTAATAGAGCGTAACGTAATGGAAGGTCAAAATTGTGCTTCGAAACACAATATTGAATATAGATCATAATAATAATGATTTGCTAACAGGCTAAATCGCTCACTCAATCACACTCAAGTTAAGACTCCAAATGCTCGCCACCAACAATAGACGAGGCAGTTGGTCTTGCCATTAACGAATTGAGCACAATCAAAGCACAATGGTTCTCTAATGGCTTGTTCCCTGTAGCAAAACCTCTGTCTAGGAAAATAAGAGCTACTGCTCAGCCCTCAGAAATTTCAACTGGGCATTATACAATTACATATTACAATTGTATCTTTTGGATCTAATGCATTACGTCAGTATATATAGCACTACTTTTGTTTTCGATAGGAAATAATACTCTGACTACCTAAATAAAAAGCAATGCAGAGGAAATGAAAAGCAGTAGGTACCAGAGTTGAAGCAAAACCTTTTCTGAGTTTGTAACAGAAACGTATAGCAGTATCACGAATGATTCGGTGTAGAAAAAGACCCGTTTAGGTAGATAGTGGAGAGAGAAACAAAGGATATCTTTTCAACATATATTTGTCTACCCCGTCGTTGATAACAGAATCGTGTCGACTTGTGCTTTCTCTACAGCATTCACTTTCACCAGAGCTCATTTGTACTCAATTACATTAATACTTAACTATACTAACAGCTCCGCCTATCAAAACTTTGACTCAATGTGTTCACACAAGCGGAATAAGTAGAGTATGCCTATTGTGGAAAGGAGTTACCACATTGCTTACTGGGCTAGGTAGGGCTAGATATGCCAAGAAAATATATGGACTAAGTTTGGAAGCAATTTAGAATAATTTCATGATTTGTGTCCTACACAATTAGCGAGGGCCAACAATGTGATTTAATCTACAATCAGAGCCGCCATTCATTTCCCCCAACTCAAAATTAATCTCATATATTCTTTACATTGACATTTTGCATAAGTGTAGACTTGTATGCCTTTATAAATGCATATTTGTCTGATATATTTTCCACTGTAACTGTGTAGTATTGTATCAGTATGATTTACTGTTATATCATAATTTAAGACTCGAAACCCACTAAACTTTCCCTGAAACGATATTTGCTGTAATTAAAAGGTTTGGCATGATTTAAATTTTCCCATTTGGCCATCATAAACACTTCAATACTAAAATGTGAATTTACTTTACTTCAGTCAGAGACTGGTGTTCAGGATATGAGTTATATGAATGCGATATTAAATATATACTGCAGGATTTGTAAGAATAATTTAGAAGATATATTGGTTTACTTGAACAAAAGTACCACTCTAGTCGAATCAAAAGTTCGACCTTAGATTTTGGTTGAAAACTTAGCTTTCGACTTCGAGTTTCCAGATCAGCCCATGTTCCCGGATATGTTCCCTGTGTGTACTTAATGCATTGGGACTCACTGTCTGCATGCAGCTATACTGTCAAACCCGGCAAATGGAAATTCGACTTAATTAAATCAAAAGTCCTCCCATGCGCTGAAATGCGGGGAATTCATGTAAATAATGCATTAGGGACTCACGAATAGTTTTTCATATTTACAAGTTCACAACTTACTAATTCCTATAGCTATCTTCACTTTCCTAATTTCATGAGCATACTGCACAAGGCACAAGGCCACCATACAGATATATGCAGGTTTCATTTCATAACTAATACCTTCTTCCATGTCCCAGAATATGTTTGTAGGAAAAAATCATGCCAAACTTTCTAGTGTATTAGATTCATTTGCATCTGTTGACTTAGCTAATTCCAAAAATACCCTGTTTTCCAAGACCGCAGGTTCATATAATTAAGTAGTATATGACTGAGAAGGCGACTGCAGTTGAGTTGGATAGCAAAACTGTACGTAATTATTTATTTACATCGTACATCAGTTACAACTATAAATCTACTGAATTTTAGTACGTAGTTCTTGCCTGTTTTAGATTGTGTAGTCGTGATGATACAATTATGAATTAATCACACAGTGGATATATAGGGCTGAACTTCTGTAATAACATAATGAGTATAATGTACAATACCTACTTACTAAGCTACTAACTGGTAACTCCATCGCTGTAAAACGAAGAGAGTTGAGTAGAATTTGTTGGCGTAGATAAATGTATCTCATATTATAGCAATATTGGTTCATGTACAATGTAAAGACTTAAATTATTCCTTGTTTCCTAGAATCTGTAAGTACTATGTGAAAGGACAAGAACATTACATAAAGCGCAATATGATCGAAAAACTTGCAGCATCAAAGGACAGCGTTTGTAAATTGCTCATGATAAGAGAACATGCATTCCATATATTTACATGTAACATATTCCATATTATTTGCATACATTTACTTCCCACAACATCATCATTTTCTGTAATGTTTCTACATTATACTGACATAGAGAATCCATATCATTTATCACGTCAGCATTTATGGTTGAAAATAGCTTGTATCTGGGTTCGTTGGGAACATTAGCATTAGCACAGTTTCAAAATAGAAACACGACATGAAGAGTGATTTTATGAATTAATGATAATGAGGGTCGTATCGTATAAAGTCTTCTTCCATTTTGTGATAAGCTCCTGGTGTAACAAAGATTCAAATGAATTGCAGATGCGAGACGTTGTGAAAGGAAACCTGAAGCTTCTGCACTAAGGTCATTAGGTAGCCTAATCTTTAAGCAGTAGAATGTTATTGCTTGGAAAATTTTATAGCCGTTATTTACTTGAGAGATGATTTTGTGGTTTTGTTTTCGTTTCTTTAGGTTCATGAAATAATTACAAAGTGGTTTAGTGTGTGAAACAATTCAAATTCAGTTCAAGGATGAGCTTAAGTATCATCTCTAATACTAATCTACATTAGTTTTGTCGTTTGATTCGTCAAGACCATTTGTAGGGATAAACTTTGACTGAATTCAGCAAATTGTCAGTGAAAGCAAGAGATCTAGCAGAAAGGATAAACCAGACCAGCTTTTCAGGTGACTGTTAGATCGCTGCTACGGTATCATAGTTTTATATATACTCACCCGGATTAGATATCTAAGCCAAGCCAAAGTGCCAGCACATGTACAATAGTGAGTGAGTGGATCTAGCGTGAAAACTCTCAAAGGACTATCATTACAAAGAAGCTTATCATCTCTGCACGAATGAAATAAAATGAGAAGTTGACATCATCTCTGTAAACAGAGAAACCAGCTTATAAAGTGTACTATGTATGTACTATGTATGTATCAGCCTTCGTATCTTCAGCAAGTACAATCCAACAAAACTACAGGACAGCCTCAGTGAATGAATATGGGTCTGATCCTGATCCTGATCTGAGTCACAAAGTCGCAAACACAAATTGGATATCGTAAAAGCTCTACGGGTAATAGTTGACTTTGTTTGGTATACAATCCCTTAGTTAGCATGATAATAGCAAAGATAGAAAATTCCATGACATATCTGCTATTTCCCCTAAACAAAAACGAAAAGACGAAAACCATATAAAATATCAAACAAACCTTTATGAATACAAAGCTCACTGCATTACATCATCTAGTAGATCTACTTTCGATTCCCCTGCGTCTAATGCAAATTCTGATGATTTCCATATAAGAGAAGACAGGGAAAGGTGACATGCTAAATGGAACTGTCATTGTTTTCCTCTATATTTTTGTCCACCTTCATTTCAAATTCCTTCCCTCACAATGATGCTGTCGCCGACAATCATAACCGAATGTCATAAAACATACATATAATAAGAAATGAAATGATGTCTGCCTCGCAGTTAAACTTTCCACTTTGGTTGCCCTCATTGATAATTCATGTGTCTTGTCTTAATATGAAACATCTCAACAGTACAAACTGAAAAGGTGAAGAGAATATAAAGTAATGCTGTACTCTAGTAACATTCTATACTTTGTTCCTTCTACTCTGTTTTCTACAACAATTTCCAATTTTCTGTTGCCAACATTGCCTAACTTTCTATTGAGACAGTAGCTAAAGAGAGATGAAGTCTCTTCTGCCCGTAGCTTCCAAATTACAGATAAACACATCACATCATTTCATGTCAAGGGCTTTTGTTAGATAATATTCATCCGTGACTTTCTTGACTATGATTTTTATTGTATACCTCCTATTGCGCAACGTGAAATGACTTTTAGACATTTGAGATGTTCTTCAATCTGAACAAAATTGACTCTAAAACCTTGAATGACATCCTCTCTTAGACTTACTATACTTCAACGTTTAAATAGCAAAATCGACGAAACACGAAAAGACTGAAAATGCTACCAATGCAATATTTAAACAAGAAAAAGTAAATAGAAATATCCAATTTTACAACAAAATTTTCTACTCTATTCAATCTTGAGGATCCAGCAGAAAGACTTCTTGCAAGAATGTATTTAAAATAAAGTATGCAATTATGCTGTGAACAGGATCTTGACCTTTCCATTTGGTAACGTACTATAATATTACTACAATTTGCATAAAAAGTATTACAAAATATATTATTCATGTAATTTGTGCAGCCTGTATTTGAGCGAAGGAATTTCTGGTAACTAAACGGAGTGATAGATCCAAGGACATGGATGGAGGATTGATTTATTTTTTATAATATGTTGTGGTTTGATATGTAGTATTATCATGAAAAACCTCATGCTCCTTGTTTTGAGTCAGCCGTACATCAGAGTATGATTAGACATACGAGAATGTTGTTGAAAATGAAAATAAGCAGAGATAATATTTGTGTGTCGAATGGTTATATTTTTTGAACTAAATAACACAAAGCGCAATAACAAGTTAGAGAATAAGGTTATTTCCATAATTTCAATATTATTTTGAATTTACATTCATTAAATGAAAAAAAGTGACGAGATTGATGATTTAATGCGTCATCCAAGTGACCTTTTCCTGAACTTCACTTTTTTATGACTGAACTTATTTTGTCGTCAATAGATTAGAATTTGCTTAACACTTCCAACCACAATGACATATTTGGTAATTCATTCAAGTCATCAATTTTGTTTATTATTATGATGTCATAATTTGGCCAAATTATTTCTAAGATCAATTCTACTGTCCTACTACTGTCAATCAATCCAATCAACCCAATCATAATATTTCGGCCTTGTTCACCCTTATGACTCCTCAAGTTCTCAAGTCGGCCTACTAAGGATGCTAGCTTAAGTTTGGAGTTTGGACCATTCGCAACTTTATGCAACCACTCTTAACCATCTGTCTGTCCGCCTGTGGACAAAAGTATACGGTATACGTTACCCCAAGGACTAGTGACCTGCTGCTATCATCCTGCGATGATCGCAACTTTGTTACTACTCCTATAGTATGATGGTTTATTATATAAGGAGAGCTGGGAGCACGGTTATAATATTTTATGCAGATTTTATGATGGTGGGCCTTGTCCTGCCAGTCAGAGGGAATCTAAGATGACTTTAGGTGACAAAAAGAAGGAGAACAGGGTAAAGTCAGGGCTAGTTGAGTCTATCATGTCTTGTCTACTACCTTCACACTCACCTTCTTGTCTTTATGTGCATCCAGCCAAATTCCTGTGGGGTAAATTGTAGGACGTATCTACTATAGTTCAAAAGCAGAGTGGAATAGAAGGCAACCGGCACGATTAGTCATCTGGTCATAAAATGTGTAAATGGGATATGCTAAGTGGTGATGTATAAGAGTTATAAATATCTCGGAACTTGAATACTGTCACATGAAATAAAAAAATAATGAGTTTTCAGAATAGGGCACATTGAAAAGTAAATATTTTTCTTTTAGTCTAACTCCATCACTATCTACTCCTACTCCTGAAGAAGTCTAGAAATCTTTAGATATACTAGTGATAATAGGAAAGTATCTCAAAGTAGTACATGCACTCAGATGTCACAGAAAATCTGTGAAATACTAGACCCTATTTCAAAGTTGCCAAAATAGGATGTGGCATAATTCAAATATCAACTTTCTATCATATTTTGAAATTCCCTTTTTCAAACAACCAAGATTATCGCCTTTATCATGCACATAAAGTTTGCAGCACATATCGGCTTAGATATTAAGAATTCCGTCCAACTGAGACATTACTACAGACATCAGTATACTTAGGAGGACAAAAGGTAGAATAATCTAATATATTGATATAACCTAAACGTAAATGTTAAAAAATATTGTTGAAAAGAAAACTTTTGCAACAGGATATTTACAAGGAGAGTTTCTAGTTCCTATTGTGTAGTAATTCAATTTTCTTGATTATTGTTCCCCAAAGCCATAGTCAACTCTGTTTACAATAGCGAGAAATAACATTTCTAATTAAATCAGTAAGCTGCTGGAAATTCTAGCTCAGATATTTAATATGATTTTTGTTCATAAAAGGTCAGGACTCAGGACGTCAGGACTGGTAATCTTGGGCTGTTCATCATTTATTGCTTCAAGGAAGCGTTGTTTGCATTTGCATATGAACATACAGTTAGTAAGCTTTGACTTCAAACGAGATAACTTAAACCAATACTACTACTACTATCAATAGGTACTACAAAAACTAAGATAAAATAAAAAATAAAAGGCACACATAGCATAGCATTGAAATTATTGTTGATATTGATTTGCTAAAGCTTATTTCGCTACCTGCTAACAATCATCAATAAATAGAAAACATCAAAGTTACTACTACATGAAGTACAAATTCATCTAAGTCTTCAGGCCTTCCTTGGGCCTTCGGGATTTACAATAATACTTACATTTGTCTATTACATATATGTAAGCGCACCAATTTTGTAAATTGAATATGAAAGGTTCAGAAGGTGGGATTTACAAAGTTAAAACGACTGCAACATCAACTCCTACTGCTAAGTAAACATCTTTATTTACAGGTTACTGTTACCAATTGCTATAGTGTACAGCTACGCAAGTACACAAAATTATACGCATCACAAATCATCAAATCATAATGTATGCCAGCGTACTTATCAGGTGAAAAGGAAAGATACACAAGTAATGTGCATGCTGCAGGTAGCGCATGAATTATTTAGCGTCCAATTTACACACTTTTCCTATCCATTCATCTTTTCATTTGGTCCACCGCCCCAAAACAAATCCCTTCTAGCTATTTTCTCATCCTAGAGAAAAGTTTTTCATTTAATTTAGCAAGTAGGATTACATCTCTCTACAACACATATACTCATATTATTAGATTTTCTTCTTGCGCAAGATAGTACAAAAACCAAAATAACATAATAGACGAAGAGAAGTTGGACGTAAATCAGGATGTTATTACGTAATCCCTTTATCATCTTTTCTGAAGAATTGCTCATTTCTTTTGATAAAGTATACACAAACATCACAGTGGGATTTTTTCATACATGATGTTGATATGATTTATGTGTACTTAAGTGGGGACTGTAATTGTGTGTAACATTTATTGTTTTGCGCTGAAGAAGCCTGCATTCCTTGTAGTCTTAGTCTTATTAATACTGTTAATCTATTTATCAAAAAAGCCTTCCCCACGTACACAAAATTAACTTAGAAGAGGTAAAAAGTTATTAGTGAATACCTACAATAGTATCGTGAGACTTAGATCAATCATCCTGCAGAAGGCAATGGTATTACTTAGTAATTTTTGAAGCAACTAGGTAATCCCCAACTCCGCATCCAACTACTCAGCTTTGGCTATTTTAGCGTACCCATATATCTATTTACGGGCAAAAGGCATAAAATAATTGATTTTCATTCAAAGTTACGTATAGGCTTTACAATTCAATGGGACTTCAGACGAACAAAATAAAGTACATATTATGTAATGTGTGCACATAAGACGTAAACTAATGATGTTACGAAACCTAAAACCTTTTTTCAATTCAAAGATATCATATCATAGGTAAATTACTTTTCTCTTTGAAAATTACTTTTCTTTCCCTCTACATGGCCATTTATACAAAGGAGCCGCTGGCTCCGATTGCTCTTAATACCAAACTATTCCCTAGAGAATCAAAGACTGGATGGGAAAAATCTGTTTCTCTAGTTAAAAATACGACTAGGTATGTATTGAGCTCTTGATTGGATTTTCTATGAGTGCTTTCAATGTATTACTTACCATGCATGTACTTTGTTACTGCATTATCACTACAATCACTAGTGATCACGATCAACATAGGGAGCTTCGTTTTAAACGCCTTATTAAATGAAAGCCTGTTTTTGAAGCCTAATTAAATAACTTCTCTATGTCCGTACACACTACACACCATTCTTACGTATTGATTTCAAAAAGCTAGTTTAAATTACTAGTGCTGATGAAGTCAGAACTTTGAGATAAATAATTATCGACTACAGAAAAGGTTAATAGAAACGACATTTTAATAACATTCGTCTTTGGCCTTATCACTTCAATAAAATTGTCATTAAACTTGCTTCCTGGTACAAGATAAGTAGTAAAACATTAAATATATTTCCTTTCTTTAAGGACAAGGGTTTTGTACAACAAGTTTCTTTATACAGTGTTTGAATATATAGTTTCTGCAATAACTTTATTAATTAAGCTATAGTAGTAGGTAGTTATTTAACTTTTTAGTTTACCTTTTATCTTGTTCTTGGAATATAAGGTAATTAATTAATATCGCTTTCATTCGCATATGACTAATGTAGAACTTTTCAACTTCGTTTTATGAAAGAAATCCTTGAACAAGTAAAAATTTCAAAGCGTTCAAATCAAAGATTGTCTTTATATGTTCAGTCAGATATGCTGCTACTTTAATCATTGCGTACGTACTATGTACATATTTATCAATAGCATTTTACATCTCGTAAAACAACGGGTCAATATGAAATGGAGAGAGCCAAAATGAAAATTTATGGCCAACAAGGCTCGTATCTTGTTAAGTATTTAATATTCTTACGGTGTTACTTTTGAGAAAGATGCTCCTTGAAACAAAGAATTGGCTGTGAATAAAAAATTATTTTCTACAACAAAAGAAGAAATGCAAGCGCAAGTACTACTAACCAGAAGTACTTGCAGAAGTTGCAGGTTATAAAATCAAGAGTAAAAATAAAATCTTTGTTTAAGATTAGCTGATTAAGCACTAATATTAAAGCAGTTTCTTCCGGGAAAGGGCACTTAACTTTGTGCAAGTAAATGCTACGGAAATTTCTGTTAACTAGGTGCCACTAAAAAGACATATTATTTTGGTAGTAGACATGTAAGCAGAAGGGCAAGCAAAACAGAAACTATAACAGTTTTGCCGTTAACTTTAGAAGAGAGGGAAATGTTCGTATAATATTAGTTATACAGATACTGCTGGACTGGCTGGTCTTTCTAACTGATGGTCTTGAGTGCATAGGTAGGTACTTGTATTATGTAATGTAAATAGCAGAATAGTGTATCTGCGTGTACACCACACCAGTATATATTTGCAGAATGCAGACTGACTGAACATATGCATTCAATTCATGTTTCCTTGCTCTCAGACTTTACTCGCTCCCATTTTTCCTACTTTCCTTTCTCTTCAAGTAATAAAAATATGGCCAAAAGTTTTGGTAGCAAAAGAGAAAGGAAGACGACAAGGAAAGTTAAGCGAGGGAAGATCTTTTCTATGACTCAAAGGGTGGCTATAGTTTCTAGGTGATACAGCTCTTGGTAGCAATGGGCTCTGGTGTACAGACTAGAGTAATAGGTACACACAACATAGCCATCCTGTAAAGACTGGTTCATATCACAGTAGACATATTTAGTTTAGGTTAGGGTGACTTGGCATTGCATATCGCATGGCAAAACTTGACATACAAATACCTAAGAGCTCGTTATATGCTAGAGCTATGCATGCCATGCCATGGAAAGATTCAGTTAGCTTATGCTTTCTTTACTAGTTTAGCTGATATCTGTCCAAGAGGGAAGTAAGCCTGTCTGCACGTATATTGTACACAATATTTTATTCTTGAAGGAAGCCAAAGGAGAAAATTGATACGTACGTTCCTTGCCTCATACTTACAACTCATACAAAACTAAATTCCATTCACTACGATGCCTAGTACTACGTAGATCACTCCTATTCTAAACACAGGATACCTACTAACATACTTACATCAGTTAACTAACTGCTAGATATGAAGCAATGAATGCGAGAAGGGAAATGTCGCCACACCAGGAGCCTTTCATTTCAGTTTCTTCCGTTGCTCAACTATTCCTCTTGCTTTTTTTCGCTCCTCTTCACAATTCGGAGACACTGAATGCGAGTCTACGCTATGGCTAACCAGATTTCACGAGCCGAGTGAATTTATGTGATAAATGTTGGCTACGGTAATGAAGCAGCAATAATAAGAGTCAAGTATTGTTATAGCTTTTGGTTCGTTCCGTTTCCTTTGGATCTGTTAAATTTCTCAATAGTCTGTCTCCTTCGTATAACCCTACCCTAACACTTTCTTTCTTACTACACTAAAGAAGGATTACTAAATTGGATTCACTTGAATGCATCGTTGGGTAACGTTAGATTTTCATGTACATCCTCGACTAATTCCTAACCTTACACTTCTATTATGACATACTATCCAATCATATGTCTAATAGTCCACCGCTTAAATAGTAATGCTACTTAGTCATAACTTTGTAGTTATTCTACAGAGTAACGCTCTACTTCAAATAGCAATTATTTTCTACTTTACAGGAAAGTAATTTGAATCCGACTTTTGTTTCATACACATTTGTCATTCTAAAGCTAGAGGATAGTCGAATTACTTAAACTCAAACTAGTAACTAGTAGCAGTACCATTGCTTGCATTATACCTATATACTTATTATACCATATACTCTAGTATATACTTGTGTATTTTTATAAATTATATACACTTACTATTATTCCATTGTAGATATATTTAGCTTACGATCTGTCGTATACAGACTAATTTTAATGAATTTCTTATTTACTTGGTGAATTGGCATTAAAACACTCTTTCATTGATCGTCTTTTGTAATTATTTATGGAACTAATTAAGTTAACCGTTTCTCATTTTGAGTGTTTGCTTTTTCATTGACTATAGACCTGCTGAGTTTTAAGCAAAGTAAAACAATGATTTTCTTGTTTCATTTCTTTGAAAATGTTTATAACAGAAAATTGCCGTCATTACCATAACCATCTAGTTAGCTTAGTCAATTCCATAAGTCTATTGGTGAAATGAAACAGGGTACGTTTTGAGCACTTGAAACTTATCCTGTTACATTTATTTTGTCTGAATATTACTAGAAAGTCTTAATAATACTAAAAAGTAAAAGTGAAATTCAATAAACTTACACAGTATGAGAGCAGAGCCAGGAAAATGCTGCAATTCCAAGGTAAAAGCCAGCAATATTCTCCTTCTTTAGCCAGTATCCCGTTGAATGCATTTTGATTGAAAAACTTTCTTGGAATATGGGAACAAACTTGATTTTTGAGTTTATTGAAATACAATAGTAAGTCGTCGTTGAATGAAGTTGAAGTTAGTTAACGTTCATAAAGTCAGTGGAATATTAGGGCCGACAGCCGAAACAGCAGGTAAACGTTTGGTAGAAATGAGGTAATTAGAATTAGAGTCGAACTTCAAAAGTATAACATGGCAGTAAAGAATTTTGAATACAAACACGCGACAGAAGACGGCGAGAGAGAAAATGTAGTTGAGTTTACATGAGGTAAAACTTTTTAACGTTTCACTTTCCCCACGAGACGAATAGGAGTGATGTCATTCATAAAAA
>JABASH010002824.1:0-18590 GCA_019776445.1 Tomocerus maximus | reverse complement strand
CCATCATCCTCCATCCATCCAATCCATCCTCACAAATATATGTACAAGACAACAGCCAGGACTAGGCGGACGGACGCACCTTGTATAATGGAAGAAGGAATGAAGCTCGTAAAAATTTCAAAAGAAAGGAGCTACCGGAATTGAGAAAAAAATTGCCGCAAGCCATGGATTTTTTGTTCAAGTCAACTCTATCTCTGGTATGCTGCTCAGTTTAGTTTGCCCATATAGGTACATACTCAGAATGCAAATGCCATTACATATATCTTCCCTCTCCGTCGATGTGCTCATGTACCCCCATTACATTACATACCTGCTCTTTGCACTTCTTCCCTAGCCTGACTGACACTTGGCCATTCGCTTCGCTTCTCTCTCCCTCCAACTAACAAAGTACTACATATTATCGAACTATTCAATTAAATACATTACATCCACCCCAAGACTGAATCAAACCAATTCTAATGAAAATCAATCGTGCCTGCCCCATATCATCCCTCCACTCTCTCATCTCCACTCACATCTCAAATCAACCTTTCTGTTTAATCACTGCTACCGATTCATTCAATCATAATTCCAAAATATCCACACAGAAAGTGAATCCCATCACTTCAATTTACACATTAATTATTCAATTTCCATCTCCACACACACAATCCATCACATTTTCCAAGAAATCCTGTATACCTACTCAAATTACACATAATAATATTATCTAATCTGTCAGACCAGATATTGCGTTGCAATAATATACATTTACTACAACTTGCTACTAGCCTTCTAGTAGATACTTAGCATTTAAAACTATACCTACTGTTCATAAATCTATGAAAATGTTTCGACATATTACATAAGGTATTACTTAATTTAGCAGATTGCTTAGCAAGTAAGTTTTATGTGTGGTACTGTATTATGTATAGCACATGACAAGCAACTGTACTGATGCTAATAGATAAATCAACAAGTTGTTACATGTGCTAGTGTGTGCATATGGACAGTCTTGTGTGTGTGGTATATCCACATTACATCACAATCATATCTACTAATTAATTATCCACACGCAGGCATTCACAATTCATTTAGTATTTAAGTGTAGCTGTTAGTTATATAAAGTTTTTGTCGATAATTTCTTCACAGGTATTTTATCATCCTTATCTACGTTCCCATTCTCTTATACCGCATTCCTAACACAACTTTCAATCACCTTCACATAGACTTTTGTAAACTACACGGTACATGCCCTTCCGCTCCTTCCTTCTCAAATACCGTAACGCTAGCTTTTGGATTAAGTGAGTAAACGAGAATACCTACGTGGAGTGAAGGCCGAGCCAGGGCAAAAGTGTAAACGATGTAGTAAGTAACTTCGGACAAGAAAAGAATCCTCAAGCAATACTAATAAGATATCTGCTTAATATGAATACCTAATTCTAACTACAACCCGCCAACGTTCTTAACAAGCTTTCTTTGTCTATCTTGTCATGTCATACCGAGTAAACATAGCGTTACGTTCACAACGAAAACTTCAATCTCAATTACCAACGTTGGTAAATTCTTTTGCTGAACAAAGACTGAGTGTGCCGAGTAAGTAGTAGTCTATAGTGTACTGTAGTTTAGCTCTTTTTCAGGTTCAGTTCCACCAAAGAATTCCTACATATGCATTCGTCAGAGTTTCCGCTTGTGGAACTTCAAAAATTTTAGCACTCATTTTAATGGTTCAGCTCTAAAACATTTCTCGTCTAGACTGCATATAACATCTTATGTCGATAGAAGTATCATATTACTACACACCTACCTTATAACGTTTTCATTAGCCATATGCAGTTATCTAATGTAAAAATATATCCAAGCATATCTTTGTGTGCAATGGAGATGTATAGTAAATAAGTAGTACCGTATACACTTTGTTTCACTTGAAACACTCAAAATGCTTCTTCAAGGGTAGGTACTAGTGTAATTACATCTCATCCGGCATTCCATTCCTGCTACGCAAACTTAAGTACATATTATGTACAGCTTCGCATTGTCATTACTTATGTAACAGCAAACAAAGATGATGGGTTTCGCAACTGCGTCCTCCTTACTTTCATATGCCAACTTTTTTTACGTCTTCACGGCGAGACGAAACTAATAAATGTTTATCTACCTCAAGTTTACTACCACCGTTCCATACTTAAAACGATATGGTGTCTTCTTCAATATTTTGCTCTTCTTTTTAGACTTTTACATGCTGCATACACAACTTTTGCTGAAATGCCTGCATAAACTTAATATTTTCCTGTTGTTTACATCGATTCTTAGTTTTCTCTTAGTGATATGTATTAGTACTTGTTACGCATTACAGGATTAGATATAGTGAACTATTTGCTTTGATTGATAGACAAGAATCAATGAAGTTGATAGAATATTTTTCGCTATGCGGATTCATTCACAGCAATATTTTGCCATTTTCTGAATTCACGACTTTAGTTCAGAAACAGGTTGCATTAGGCATACATCAGTGTAAGCGATGCAACAGGTGCGCTTGGAATGCTAAAATGCCTACCAAATCCTCTGCTTGAAAAGTTACCTGGTACTGCTAGGAATTCTTGTTGATCTTGTTAAAAGTATATCTTTCTAAGTCTATTAAAAACGTTTGCAGTTTTAAATTGCATGATACAGCAAATGTAGATTCTTAGTACTGTTGAACAACGGAAAGCAATCAGGACATACATTAGTGGCTCTGGTATATGAAAATGTGAATATTTTGTGTCCTGATATGTACAATACTGAACAAGATTCTCTTTCCTGTGGATTTGTTTGGATTTTCAAGAAGTGTTCAAGAATCTTTAAGATTCCTATCTAGCTATGCTGATTTGGTACTAGGAAACACAGCTCTTATTACTCTGAGAATATTTGTCATAATTTCTGTGATGATCCGAACAGAACGTGAATTTCTAGGCTAGTACCATGTAGTCACTGATTTGCTATTTAGTCCCCTCTCAGAAGGCAGAGATTGTTTGTCAGTAGAATAACATCGGCGCTTTAATAGTTTCCTGTCTACATTTCCACCACATGCTCAGAAAATTCTTTACAACACTCAGGATATTTGGATGGGGTAGCATAGGGAGTATATTCTTGGGCATTTGAGAGAAATCCACGCGGGGCAAGAACTTGCTGGTTGTGGCGAAACTAGCCGGATGCAAGCAGACAAACGTTTATGCAGAACCTGATCTAGACGCCATCACAGCGTGCATGAAATCCGTCCCTAGTGCTACAATCAATTCCGCTTTGCAAGACTCTCTTTTGAATGTACGGTCGAGTACAAGAGAACTAATAGTAGTACCTACACAGATAGTCTCGTTTTCATCTAAGAATCACCTTAATCATTATAATTTGACTTTAATTTGCTGTATGATTTTGGAGAAGAGATTAAATAGCTGTCTGGGATTTGGTCCAACAGCCCCTGCTGGAACCCGAAAATTCTTTACTGAGAACCCATTAGATATTCTTCATGATAATCGTCAGCACAATGTTCCCCTAATGGCTGGAAGTGTCAAGCATGATGGAAGTTTCATTCTATCGCTCCAATTTTTACCTTGAACTTTCTGATAATTTGAATGATCCAATTTTCCTCAAGCCCCAGCTCACATCTCAATTCATCCTAACTTATTATGCTTGTGTATGCCTATTAAAATTAGTTTTCATCAAATGTTCTTTGTTATTACATCATTTAGAATCGGCGACGGTTCTTAGACGGATGCTTAGTACATTGGAAACTGGAGGGAGAGGAAATTACTACCACAGGTGCCTTCAGTGACATGCTACATGGTTTGGTTGATACGTAAGCTTGTAACAATTTTAAGATTTCCTTTGAAAAGCAAATCCTTTGGTCTTTGCAGATTTACAGTGCATTTGCATCAAAACTACTGTGCTACTTTGTCTATTGAACATAAAATCAAAACTTCAAATTATGTCATGAATTGGATTTAATAATATAGTGGACAAAAGTGCCCTTTCCTAGATTTATATCATCAAAACTAATATTTATATCATAGTAATACCAGATAATATGATGAAAATAGCGGCAGAGCAATTATCAAACTGTCAGTCACATGAAATTTGACCATTTTTGTCAAGTAAGAAAATGCTACCCCACCTGGAGCAGCATAAACAATTCAGACTAGTATTCTGTTATTTAACGTAGTTGCTAAAGATAATTTGGCCAACCAAAACTGTTAATGTGTGCATGTCCAACAGAATCAACTTAAACATCTGCAGATCAATGTCTCTGCAACAAAAGCATGATTACTGCTTTATATTCTCATTGCTCTGATTATGTAAAACAATGTTCTGCTGCAAGAAAATCGTGATTGTTCAATTAAAACCAGTAGGTCCAATAAAATTCCTAAGTAGAAAGTGATTGCTATTCAATTCAATAATAATATACAGCACATTCTACAACAACTCGATGCTCTATCAACTAAAATTCCGTGTTTTTATGATTAGAAAAGGAAAGGGAGCTTTAGGTTCATTCACGTACATAATATCAGCTCACAAATGGTTATCGTATAAGGGTATGAGATATTATAATGATGAATTTTGGAATTTTCTTAACTTCCTCGACAATTTCTTGGATACAGTGTTTACAATCTGCAGTAATCTATTCTATGAAGTCATTACAGTGTGATAATAATAAATATCATCAGCATGATATTATAAGTATTTGAGCTGAACTTTCGTAATTCAAGAGTTACGCGTTCACAGATGTTAAGGTGTATGTAGCTCAGGAATTTGCTATTTAATTCTTAGAAATCGTTGTCTGAAATTGTAATAACGCTATTATATTTGGTAAAATTGGATTTCCGTGAATATTATGAGCGTGATCGTGCGTTTTACGATTACAAATGAGTTTGATATTTTGTGAGCTGAAGCAAATAGAGCTGATAATTTCGAGCGTGGATTTGACGGAAACTCTTGTGCTCTGTTGCAATTAGTTGGAAGTATGTAAATAATGTGTGAAGATAGAAACACCCTACCTACAGGTAAGAAATTAAAACGAAGAGAGGACAAAAAACAAATAAGTTTTTGTGGTGATGTAAATTACAGCTAATAAAGGTTTTTGCTGGCTCTGTGGCTGTAATTTGTTATAGGCAGAGGGATATTCGTTAAAATAGAGCATGAGAGAATAATAGTTTGACAGAGCATCAATGTGTCAGGCAGTGAAAAAATAAATCTTGGAGCAATGTATAAATCTATGACTTCATGAAAAGAGCCTGGAGGATATTATGTGGTGCCTTGATTTAAGTAGCATTATACGTGCGTACGTCTGCAAGTTTGAAAACTGCTCCACATGCATGAATAAAACCGAATTTCTCATTTTCATCCATTTAATACGGTTATTTGTAAAAGCTTGGAGCTTTTTTATCTGTCCAAATGGAATGCATGACACGTCGTGTAATAATAGAGTCTGAGTGAATTTTTTGTAGGAGTCTTGGCTTGTGTGAGCGTATCTGTAGTTTTATAAAGAAGCTAATATTTTCTTCTCATTTTATTTTCTTTTACGCAGTGAGAGCCGATGGGCATATGTAAGCAGGGGTCGCATGGGCATTCATGGCTTTAAAGATAAAGAACAACTTCGCTTTGGTACATTAGTTCTATTCGTCCGACGGGTACCTCAATCTCAGTTGAAGTCTCAGGTGTGTTGCCTACTGCCTACTAATAACAACAAAGTATCAGAGTTGTGTGAGTAAAAGTGTGTATACAGATTTTCTAGTACAAGACAAGTTGGGGGTGCACAGCATAGAGGAAACCAAGTAGGGCAGCCAAAACTAAATTCAGCTTTACTATTCCACACTCGCTATGTACTTATGTACATTCTTGTGTGTGTAAAAGATAAGTGTAGGACCAGAATAATATCTTTTCTACAACAGCACCAGAAAATTACGGAAAGGCCATTGTAGTATCTGAGAGTTTGTCGAGGTAGTCGAGAGTAGAATTGTTGAGAGATGAGACCAGGTGCGGCGGAAAAGTAGGCGGGACAAAAATATTTCTTTGAAGAGGCACGTCCTTCGGAAAAATTTCATTCCAAATAATTGAAAAAGCCGAGAGTCATGCTAACACACGGTTTATATGTAACAAAATTGTACAGGTATACAAACTCTATGTGCACAGAGATTCCTATGCACTTCTAAGACTATACACAACTTATTAGAACCCGAATGGAGTAGTAGAGCTGCAAGGTAGCATTATAACTACACTAGAGCCTGAAAACCCCTAAATTCTCGAAGGATGATGGAATAGGTACCTTTCATGTAGTAAAATAATAAGATAGCCAAAGCTAGGGCAGCTCAGGCCAAAACACATTATATTGTAGGTACGCATCTAATCATTCAAAGGAAATGTCTAACAATTGATAATATGCGAACACAATCATACCATCATCGTGCGGAATGTTTTCGTCCTCTAAGGTACCTGGTTCATACTCTGTAATAATAATGTATACCTAGAGCTAGTACACATACATACACAACTGTACCTATATAACTCCTTCCATTCTCGTATTTAACATTCCTCAATGATTTCTTCCATGGATTTCCTTTCAACTTGGACCCATAATAATAAAATACGTAGATAGCCACTCTATACTAACACAGAGTGGACTCCGTACCAAGAAATATATACATATAAACGGACAGAAAGGTATGTATGGGGGTAGGTACCTGATTACTACAAGCATACAAAATACTATGCAATACTCATTAAAGTTCATGCAACAATATTATTACAGAATACATTATCGTCCCATAATACTTCAATCCACTACGCATGCATTCCTAAATCCTCAAATAATACAAATTCCAGGTACCCGTGCATATTATACAATATTTATTCTAAAGGAGCTATAACCACCTTCAATAACAAACAGCCTTTTCTCAATATTCGTGCCAGACCTTATCTTAAGAACTTTCAGCGATCTAAGAAAAGGCCTGAATGCACAACAGCCCATATTTGCTTTCATTTTCCATTTAAATTCTATTGTCCACCATTTCCGTTGTCCCGCTATTACGGAAATCCTCCCACATACTAATACTACTTTTACCATCAGTCGGAACAGGAATGAATAATTTTTCTTACTCCAATAAATATTTCTTGGAATTTACACAAAGCGCAACGGATTACGGCATATCATTTTATATCGCTACTAGTAAAGAATGAATAATCGCATAAATAGATAGCGAGAGATTGCAGATAATATTTTAGCAAAGACCAGAGAGCAAATCAGGAAATACATGCTTGTTTCATAATGCGAAATTGGTGCTTACATTGATGGGTCCACTAGAGTTATTTTGCGTCGATGTCGACTTCCACTCTTTGGGAAAATATTTGGATAATTTGGCATCTGGATCCACGAACACCCAATCCGGCCCTAGAAAAATTCAGTTACACCTTTTGTTATAAAGATTTTAAAATTCGCATGAATTAAAACTTCAGACGAATATATACAAACCACAGACATATAAGCGACCTAACTTAAGAATTTATTAAAAATTCTCGAATTCATATGCAAAATAAGCAACATTTTAATTATACTTACATTAGTAAGATTTAATACTAATTTTCCACTATTGTATTACCCATTCGCGTAATATTAGTAATAAAATAAATGTACATCATGTCATGTCTATGAAATTGCTTTCATTGATTCGAAATCAGGAATGTTTCAATGTTATCTCCCAACGGAAATCTTTTTCCTGATAATAATAAATTGCTACTGCTAAATTGCTACCAAATTACAAAGGTAAATGAGAAACTACCCATGACTGCATAAAATATTTCAGATGAACGATTGCTTTGGGTTCGAATTCGAAGTGTTAAAACAATTCACCTTGCTGTCGAAATGTGAAGGTCATTTTTTACCATTACCAGCCCAAAGGAAACATGATAGTACTTACAGGTGCTATATGGTTAAAATGATTGTTAGCCGGAAGATGTGAAGCAATGTTAAATTCTTAGTTTTTCCCTAGAAGTAAATATTTGTAGCATTCAGTCAGGCAATTTAATCCAACATTTCCCTTTGCTATCAATCCATCGTAATAACACAAATATCTAGGTACATCACAACTCAAAGGATTGAGCAATTACTGTACTTATAGCACATATAGTGGACATAAGTATGATCACATGGATTGATTTTGTACAAAACATTTTTGCATTCCTATTATGGTCATAGTTTGCAATAATGTAAGCTTGTAATGGATTTGAATTTGACGTAAGTTAATTTACAGGTTGTGTAAATGCAATCGTCAGAGATTCAATTGCTAGAAAATGACGGCATGGGACACGTATGAAAGAATTCTTCCAGGAATCATGATCAGAGTGAATTCGCAGCGGAATAATCTTATCACATGGCTATTTTCACACGAATACACGCCAAAGGGTACACAAGAAAAATGTTTTATAGAAAGTAAAATAGCCGTAGCATTTATTTGCACTGATGATATTTGCGTTATGTGCGAGACGTAGTAGGAAGTAAGATTAAAAATTGATATCAACTGCTTATTAGTCAGACAGTTTGGTTTTACTGAGTACATAAAAATACAAAATATGTTTTTGCTATGCTAATGCAAATAAAAGTTGCATCATTTGATTAAGTTTCCCTTTTATATTGGTGCATTTAAATAATCCGTTGATACATTTATGTGCAGATAAAGGGGTGAGTCACCTTTACATTTGGAATCAGCTTGAGCTGCTATTATCAAATATTTCGACCATTTAGCATACAGTAAAAGAATTAGTGTCTCAACGGGAATAATTTCTTATTGCTCTGAGATTTTAGTAAGCACGTGTGTACTCCCAGTTTGTGACTGTTGTCAAAAGGATTCATATTGAAATTATGAAATGACATTTACGACACTGTGGTTAGTTAAGTGGCTAATAAAAAATAATGATTTGAGCTCTGTACTGGATTGAACTTGACTGGTAATGGAATCTAGTGTCTGTGGAGAGATAACGAAATAATCAGATGAAATATTTATACTTACCTACATTTGTGCTATGCCTAATATTTACATATTCTAATATGCGAACTAAGAAGCAAACCAGCTCATAAAATAAAAAGTCATACCAGTTTTAATGGCTAGTCCAAAAATTTGTGGATGGACTACGCCGCGTGCCACCAACTCGCCTTCGACTCGATTCCAAATTGCGCTGCATGTTGTCTTCCCCTGTAAATTAACAATTCACACCTTCAGAATTAATGACTGTCCTTCCCTTTCACATTCCATCATACCATACCTTCGTTTAGAGTATATATTTACATATATCCCCTGTAATTGTATATCTATCCTACATCGCTCCTCCTAAATACCATTCATCTCATGTCACATTATCATGTCTGCTCTGTGCTCAGTCCCTACTCTTGTGTTACATTTGCAAGTCAAAGCTATTATGGCACATTCCAGCTTGCTTCATGTAAATGCAAATGTCCTGATTGCAATAAGTTACTTTAGTCCGTGTCTGCAAGATAGCCAAACACATTATATATTATGTACAGCATAACACAACAACCATTAGCCATCGTAATGTTGAAACAAAAGTAGTACATCACATACAAGGATACATGCTCACTTACAAATCTACCTAAATATATATGCATGCCATTACTAATGCATTGAGTAATGGCTTATGAATAAAAATCCTTTAAATCTATACCCACATACACATATTCCAATGCACACTGCGTACCTATAAGTATGTAGCACCTCCTTAAACTCTTATCTGTCCCAGTTGTAAATACCTACTAATTCATTACCCCTATGGCTAAACGTTTAATTCTTTTTTACACACATCCAAACAATTTCCTTCCTGTGGCCCTAATTTGTCATCATTTGCCTTACGCTTTAAAAATTCATTTGTACAAACCATGGTGTCATTTTACATTCCTAATTGCGTCATGTGACACCTTCGCACTTACTCTCCTTCAAAAATAATCGTGGAATGTTCCTTATTAGTCAACTTATCTCATTCCTAGGGAATCTTGCTTTATTAGGCACATTCCTATGTATCACAAATATTTATAGCCATCTACACAAACATTCCTTGATATATTGTGTACATATATCAAAATTTATAATTACAAATGCTACCCAATTCAATGGCACCAAAAAACCTGTAAGATCAACTTAGGCAGTAGTGGGGAGAGTTTTCTCATCAGTTTAGCTCTCACGCTAAATCTGACGCACACACATTTCATTTAAATGTAAATTAGTTATAATTACTGCATTAAGTTGTAATCACGCTCCCCTGCTTACATTTACATGACTTGACTGATTGACAATGCAAAGGAATGTTCAGAAAGAAATACATTTAGTTCTACCCCACTATAGTTAATTGTAGGTTGTAGGTGGATATACTTTTATATAATGGGATGTACAATATTTTATATACAAATGGGCATACTAGAAATACTTGCCTCAACCGAGATAAGAATAGTCTCTCCTGTTAGCAACTCTACGGTCACACAGCGATGGTTGACTCCATTCGCAACCAACCCGTCAACAGTCCCGCTTCGCATAATGATCCGATCGCCCCATTATTCAACCCTGTAATTCAATAACCAAAAACACATTAATTAGCACATTCAAATCAGTGTCAAGGCAGTCCCATTAAATCCATTAGTTAGCTATTATATAATTAAGTAGCTGATTTAAAAGGTATTACTTGAATACTAATCAATCTATGGACCATACATGACCATACTGACAAATGTAATTAGCTTAAGAATTTACATATCCTATATTAGAGTCCATTTTGCTATTTACACCTTTGGAATTCACTTTTCAGGACTATACTTAAATACACTATAGCTAAAACTACGTTTATATTAGTATAGCATAAGTCTCTAAGTTCCTATAAGAATAAGAAGTTCGTGCTCCTTTGTAAAATGCAAATAGGACAATATTTATGCTGATGAGGATGTATGAGACGCAGTATGGATAATGTTGATGTACATAAATGGTATTCCAAGTATTTCACGATGAGATTAATTCAAAAGGTCGATTGCCATTTTAAATGCTTTGAATACATAAATATTTTATAGTACCACATCCATATTCACCAATGTATTAAATCCTAAATCACAAATATAGCATGCCAAACCATTATTGCACCACTAAAGTCAGTCATGTCATACCAAAGGAATCTAAAGTACACATAATTATGCACCGACATACATGCTTATGCTTATTATAATAATGATATCTACAAAACATGAACCGTGTGCACTGGGAATTCTTGTGTGTAACTCAACTACGCAAACTTATTGTTGACATTTAGCTCCATAAAAAATTCATAGTATAGGTATGATCCTTACAACCATTCATAACCTCCTTCATTTAAATATTTATAAGTAGATGATGAATGAATGAACATTTTATTGATGAAATTTGAAATGAATATGCTACACAAATAATCGCACGGACCAATTTACCAGGGAGAAATTTTTGTTCCAAAAGCTTTCAATGGTCCAACGTTTTCATTGTGTGTAAATAGTTCCCTAATTATGTATGTCTTTGCCAAAAATAACAGAAAAATTATACAACTGATGCGTAAATCACTAAAGTAAAGAATGTTAATTCTTGAGCTACATTTTTGACGTAGTTGTTTAAATGAACATTATTTCCCTGCAAGAGATATTCATGGATATTATATGCATAACCCTATTTAAAACAACAACATAAATGCCAAACTGTAACTATACTCTGTATTAAGTGGGCATAGTATTACAAGTATAAATCATATAGTATTTATAATATTTGTGCATTACAGAGCATTGTGTGGGTATGTATATTATTTATGTAGTAGTTAATAATTCGTGCGTACACAGACAGGCAGACTACAGAAACATTCCTATCATGCCATTTACATACCATGCTGAGATGTAAATAAAACAGAAACATCCTACATAATACCTAATACAGATACAACACCGCAACATTCCTCAATTGAAACGAATGAGAGCATTGTATGGTGTATGCAGAACAAAATAAGTTGCCTTATTAATGCAGAAAAATTGAACTCGCGAATTCTCTAGCTCACGTTTTACAGGATGAATGAAGTCAGAAATACTTTTAGCAAGGCTCTGGAATGTGAATATAACTAACATATCATTATACCAGGTATACATATAATATTAGTAATAGTACCTTGGAAGTGTACTTGAGATATTTTAATGTCTGTATATAGGTACGATTGTATATATACAATAGTATTTATAGAATAGTAGGCATTGGTAGTAAAATATAAGTAATAATAATGTTAAATGCTAATTGACAATGAAAAGACATGTGTATGGTCACATCACTCCATATATAACTGTAAGGAGGCAGTGCTCACTTCTTCACGCTCACTAAGCTGCAATATACTTATAAGTTAGCCACAGAGCAAGGGTGTATACCTATTGATATGTTTCTTTGTGCAGCTGGAATACAAACGCTGACATTAAATGATAATAGCTATAAGTCAAGCAACGTCTCTAATTGTAAAACAAACAGTTTCATGTTTCCTATACGAGTAAATAGCACAAGGAATGCAATAACAAATGTATGAAATGACTTTCCTCGTCAAAATCTATTACAATGTTATGAATGTTTACAAAGACAGGATTTTTTGTCATTTGATATCTGACGCCAACAATAAGTGTCTTAAGCATACCTTAATGCATTGTAGAGAATGAGGATATAGAAATGCGTTTATATTGTCAACAATTTTGTGTTGATTTCAATTTGCCTTCTGTGATTTTTACTCTCATATCATTAGCCTGATGCAAAAATGCTATACGTCTATAGGTAGCACAAAGGTATTGTATTTCAGATGTCTTTTTTTGCACTTGCATAAAACGAACAAACAGACCGATAGGTTTACATCAGTAAATCAATAACAGAAAGGAGGATTCTTGAAGAGTCAAAGATTCGTTAGTTTAGGTAAGTAAACTACCTACCTACTTATTTTTGTTGCAGAGAGTGATACTACTTGCATTGGAGCCGTAATAAGTTTGCTCTTTTTGCTCAACTCTTTAAAGAGGAATCTGTTATCTGTGCAGAGAATAATATAAAAAAGCTATCAACTAGTACTGTTGGTAAAAACTAGACCATATCAAAGTAAACTGCTTTTGCTTACTTATGATTACGATAAAATACTTGAGATTTAATGGGAGCTGAAAGTTGAACTGAGCTTACTGTCATGCGATGAAATAAAAAGAGAGCATTACTCATTTCGTACTCAATAGCATAGTATACTGGATTAATGTAGTTACCCCTTCTCATCACTAAGATTTAGATATGCTTTTGCCATAATTACATTTTTGACTGAAGACAGGTGCAATCCTTGCGTTTTTCCCTATCTAACTACGCTAATCTAAATAAATGCACAGTAGATAAGGGTTTATACACATGTACCGGTGTATAGAGTCTAGTGTGCGTACAATTTCGTTAATTCTACATTGTACTTAGTATGTAAGCACATGGGTTTAAATATAGATAGCTTTTATGTATCTAGATAGTGATCCTATCTGTTACATCACAGAATCCACAGAGCTCTATAGCAGTAATCCGAATTCCACTGCAAATCTTGCACTAAATAATAGTATAGCAACGAACCATAACACTCACTCCACTTTTCTGCATTCCATTCCCTTCTGTTCCACTTCAATCTGCATTATCATTAGATTACATTACAATTACAGGTGTCAACGGAAAGCATAATATATTATAAAAAATAAATGATGGCTTAGATGGCAACTTGGTAGATTTAATATTTACAGGAGCTGTGGCATGTAAATGATTGCCTAATCTCTACACGAAATTGTTAGAGGAAAGGGAAGCTGGAAAGCTACAGGTGTTCGGATTTCCAACTAAAACTATACATCAAACTATATAAGAAACCTAAAGTAGTATAAGAGAAGTGAGAGGAGTTTAGTATAATCCTTGTGCGTTGCATTCAATGTTTTTTGTTCCTATGCCTAAACTATACACATTCTTCAATCATCCGTCATGTTTATATCACGTAAACATCTATCTCTCCATCTGTTACGTTTACTGCACATATCCATATTATTTTCATAGAATACTTTCTAATAACTCCCTCCTACACTATACAAGTAGATACTCATACAATATCCAATCTACTATACACATGCACAAAACAAATACAACAAACAATAGCCGAATGAAATGTGCATTTACAAAATCACACGAATATTCCTCACTACATTAATCTCTGTGTACTGATATTTGCTTTACCTAGTTAATATTGAGTATATGAAATTGGTAAAATAGTTAATTTTGTCGCACTCACCGTCATCGAATTCCAACATGTATTCCCTCATTCGGAATCCGACTTGACAGATGGCAAAAAAGAATGATTGATTTTACTGAGCATCTTGAAATGAATATATTGAACTGAAAATAGCGTACGAGGATTTGGCACGTTAGATAATTCACAATGACTGTTGCTATTGTTTAGCCAGTCAAGCACAAGAAGAGCACAAAGAGATCAGAAATGATCATAAGGAGGGACCACACCTTAATTAAATTTGACTTGACTGTAGTTCAATTGAATTTAATTAGGCAAATTAACGAAGAATGTGTTTCTTCGCTCCCCAGGCTTGTCATGCCCAGATAAAAAACAAAACAAGTGCCGAGAGTTGAGGAATAAACGAATATTTCACTTCCTCTGTTTTGTTTCGCTATGTAATGTAAGTGTAATACTACGTTGGGTCCCCTTTAGTGCTAGAGAACAATTATGATAATAATTGGGAGGAATGAGGAATTAGAATTTCCAATTTGTGAATCTCATTCAATCTTAATCTGCCTAACTAACATAACAACTTTGTTGTCAGGTATAGGAAGAGAGGACCGGCAGGAGAAAAAAGAAAAGAACACCAAAGGCAAGAAACAAAGAATGTTCTCTCTAACAAATATTATTGTGTGTATAGGCCACGTAATGTAATACACGTACCTAAAGACAAATCTGATGTACAAACTTTTGAGTGAAATTAAATGAACTGTTACAATACATTTGACTGCACTGCCCAAACTTTCACATCCGACCAATCCAAGAAATTAGCTCCTTGAAAAATTCTTCACTGTAGTAGATTGTATTACAGAAGTAATGAATTGAACACAAAGGTAAGTCAGCTCTGACAGATAGACAGTAACAATAACAATGCTAATAATTGATTAAATTCTTCCTTCACAACAGAATGTGATTTTTCTGTTTACGTTGTTGTTGTATATAAAGTTTATGGAAACTGATTTTTGCAGGAGTATTACGTATATGTAGCACGAAGGATGTATTTGTTGTGTTTACTCGGAGATACTGAGTGCTACTAACGATTATTTGGAGGAATGCAAGGTAAACGAGGGATGCTCGTCGTCAGTCAATGATAGATAGAGGAAACCACTTGTTTACGTATAGACTTGACTCACAAAGTTGGAACAATTCACTTTCCATCGAATGCTGTATAGCTCTGTGTTGGATATGAATCCAATAGTTGTGTGTTGTCGCTATTGTTGATGAATAATGAGTTGGGATATGTATGATGGGATGTTTTGCCTTTAATGGTATTTAGTATTTATTTACTAGCTCTGTCTATGAGGATATTTGCTTGCTGTCCAATGCAATTATCTCATTGCGTACACACAGGAGAACATGAAATCCTCTATTGTCTATAGAGAGGCTACAATAGAACTAACTTACAATGTAATGTAAGTCAACATCCACAAAGCTCGTTTGTTTTACTTTGCTATAGTAAACACTCACTCTTCTTTCTGCTTATTATTATTATGGCGATTATTACACGGAATATGGAATGAAATGTAAATTCTAATGTAATTGCAAATTCTAGTAGTTGGTTTGTTGGCCAATGGAATGTTCATTCCTTTCGTATACTAAATAAAATGATGTAGAATGTAGTAACTGACTGACAGAGACTGTACTCGCAGACTCTACCATATTATTTTATACTAATTTCTCTGCGTATGATTGTGTAGATATACGCACCATACATACATACACTCTATTAACGTAAGCTACACATGCCACGCCAGGCCAGGTAGTTAGTCAAGTAGTATGCAATTTACGTAGTAGTAGTAGTATGTATCCAAGTCAGAGCGTTTATATGTAATAACGAATGTAAGCAGTATAGTGGTTATTATCCCAAATAGTTTCACTCGGTCACCTCATTGAGTAGTGAGTTGACCACTGAGGAATGCGGTTCACACTGCACAGTAACATACGGAGTGCCAATCTACGTTAGCATATAACTTGGCGCATTTGCATCCACTCTATAGAGAACGTTGATTCTTGTACATTGATAGGTAAGGGAACAAGAAGGATGATAAGTGCACTACTCTCGTCTCGTCCACTACACTCGCCACTTATTAGGTTTTCGCAACAAACAATAATTCTAGGAGCCGAAGCAACCTTTTATTCGCACATGAATTCGCACACACTGATTTTATGATCCTGTTCTGTTCTGTTTCTCCGTTCCGTTCTCTTGTATTATAGACATGTAATGTTCAGGGCACAGCAACGTTTAGTTTGTTGGAAATGAAGGAATTCGATGGGTACGTATGGCAGTACGCCTCTTTCTTGTATATGAGCATGAACTATTAATGATTATTCCCAAGATACCTGACTCCACTCTGCTCAATGGAATTTTTCTCAAACAATCTGCTCTTCAACTTCAGAAAACTTTTCAGAGCGAGGAATTCCCGGTGAGTTGTAATGTAAACGTATGTAAATGGCAACAAAAGACAATTAACTCAAGTATGTACGGATTAATACAATTATATTTTGCCTTCCTTGGAATTTTGTTGACTCTTGATGTTCTTTTCTTGTGTGTATTGATTTCGTTGGTATCTGAGTACAATCAAATGTAACTTTTGTGTGCAATGTGCGTATGTGAGATTATTTCGTTTTAAACTCGCTATAGTGTATTTTTCTTCAGGAATTCAATCTGAACTGTATGCAGAGCCGATACAGTTTAGCTACAATGAATTTGTGAGAGAGAATTGTGCAGCTGCTACTTGCTACTGCCACGATGGCCTTCTTCTCTTTACCTTTTGGAAACGCAATGGCCATGGAAAGACTAAACTGGAAGATGCTGAGGAATGGCTGGGATGCGAATGAAGAGAAAGATAAAAGTTTTCGTTAGTAAACTTGGATTGTATGTGTACGTATCCTATATGTGTGTATAAAAGTTTACATTGTCAGAGTGATTCAAGTTAGTAGCGTGTGTAGTATGCACATAGCGTTTTATATATTACATTGTGTAGTAAGGATAACATTTAGGTACTCGTCTATAGTAAGCATGTATACATAAATTTACTACGTGGATATAAATGCATTTCATTGTATAGTTAAGTGCCTATATACTAGGGGCAGGTATCCATACTCATGGTTAGCTATAAGTATATAGCCAGTGTAATGGTAACTGGTAAGGAAAGCCCACGCAATGGTAGAAAACAACTAGGCCCAGTCTTCCAAGTTATGCTGAGGAATTTATTTGCCCGATGGCACCAAGTTAAGGCTTTGCCTTCGCATTCACATCCACATCAGCAGGTATACCCAAGCAGCCAACTTCTTCAGGTTCTATTGTGCACCATTAGAACTTCATAGTTACTTACAAGACAGACAAGAAGCAAACGTCGCTTACGACGAGGACGATACATACAAAATTCAAGAAGAACTTCTTTTCTTCAGATTCTCTGGCTATTATGTTCACTGACTGCAGTGCTAGAGTTGTAAATCTCTTGCAATTGGTCATATCAACCAAGTCTCTTTGTTCCCCACTCAGACTTCACATTCAACATCTACGCAAATGATTTCAGAAAAACATCTCCACAATACTTGCCCATAAAAATTCCCATTTATTAAATAATTTTTAGATCCAAGAATGCTATATGAAGGTTTACAGGAAAAACTCGAATAATTACTGACAGCAACAAGTAAACGACAGATTCTCAAAATGTCATTAACAACTCTTGCTAGCCATTTGGTATTTCTACAAGGATAACAATCCTAAGTCAGGGAATGTCTATCTCCAACTAACAAATATCTTGCAACTACCTACCTATATAACTAAACAAACTGAGGCCGTTTGCGTTCCGTTCCTCTTTACCATATAACAAACAAGGTTTCCCTCACAATATTACTATTCCCATACCATATAATCCTTGGACACAACTTTATATATATTCTTACCATAACAATATACCATACTTATATTTCTACATACCCACTTTTTCATTACTTCTTATGTTAACGTACGTATCCAACTCACAACTCACCCTTACTCACTAATCTAACCAACCCTTCCAACATTTTACACACACATGTTACATATATTACACATAACACAGTATATAACAATAAGCTACATTACATACCAATATGCCTGAATAGAATGTCTTGTCTATAGCCAATACTATCAATACCTTTATTAAGTAGTGGTAACTACTTTATAAGGATGCCTGATCTGTCTGTGGTCCGTGTGTGTGTTCGCGAAATGACGTCATACGCCACAGGCCTCAGTGTCAGTAATACTTTATGCAACT
>JABASH010002823.1:0-18594 GCA_019776445.1 Tomocerus maximus | reverse complement strand
CTACAGACTGGGTTTCTTTATTATCCTTAGCCCTGTAGTAAAATTGCTCGTTACTGCCCGTTGCTAAGCAACCGTATCGACGAGGCAGCCTTAAATATTGGAACAATTTATTTAAAAATCTAAATTTTCAGTTTTGTGGAACAAATAGATTTCAGGACTAAGAAATTCTTCAATTCTTCATTACTACTTTGACTTATATGCTTTTGTACAAAACTCGTCATTTTTATAATTTAGTCGAGAAAAGCAAAAGAAAACTATATTTTGTGTTAAAATGGAATCAACTGAACTAAAATCACGTTTTATATTGATTTATATTTATATTTATAGTTTTATATATGAGGCAATTAGAGAAAACGATTATGAGAAAGTGAAGTTCTTGCTAACAAGTTCTGATAATTCTGAGTTTCTTAAGAAATTGATTTTAATTGAGTTTTACTTGATTGAGTTTAATCAAGTACCTGACAAACGGAGTAATCCTTTGAATGTAGCTATTAAATCCGGGTCATCAGTATAGAGATATTGAAAGTTATCTTGGAATCGGGTGCAGATCCCAATGAACATGTTCTATACAATCACATTCTCCTTTTCTTCTCGCCATTAGACGGAAGGATTTCAAATTGTTTAAACTTTTCATGGAATACGGCGGAAATCCATTGAAAACCCCCAATATTATACCTACTGACGGCTTAAAGAACAAATATTATGACAAAGAAATCCTAAAGGAAATTGCAAATTATGGCGCTAAAGTGAAAATTAAGGGCAAAAGTATGCCTTTTTTAAATTTCATGCTTTATATGCAGGTAGATAATTTGTAAGTTGGTGTTTGGCATTTGTTGTTACAATTACTTACATAAATCCTATTTTTGCAGGGCTACCCTATCTATTCCTTATTCGTATATTTAATTCTGGAAGTCTGGATTTAATTGAGCCCGTACTAGAAAAAAATTTTTCAAGACATTTCAAGGTCTAAGTACAAGTTGCACCTTCCTCGTAACACTCGATACTATCAATGTTTCAAGTCACTAATTGGAGATTTAATAAATTCGGCAATTTTTAAAAGCTGTGGAAATGACAATTCTTCGTCTGAGTCAACTGCGAATTACGGAGAATTATTTCGAATAATCAAATTGATTTACAAAATGATGACCAAAGAAGATCGTCAACAGACATTACATGACTTCAATCATTTACGTACATGGAAAGGTTACGACTGCTTATTTTTTCTACCGGACGATTCTCATTATGAATATATCGATCGTGCAAATCTAGAACTTTTGGAAATGGTACTGGAAGACTTGAAATATGACTTTGATATTAATTCCTTTCCTAAATGTGAGGACAGGGGTTACGGCAATAGGGAAGGTGATGAACAAAATTTACTGGTGTGTGCCTTTACCAAAATGAAGATCTTGCTGAAGAACTGATAAAACTAGAAGCAGATTTGACCCAAGTCAATTTTGAAGACCTTTCTTTAATATAACGACTTCATAACAGAGATAAACTCATGAAATTATTAATCGCTGCAGGATTTAGACTTTCAAATAATTTTGACATCCTTGATGGCAGATACGGACATGAGGTAGAAATGTAACTCCATCCAGCAGACATCAAACTCTGCGCCTCTACATTTCACATTTAAAGATTAGTCTAGTAAAAGTAAACTAATGCACTAAAGTCAAGTTAAGGTGGCTATAGTCATATGCCCACAATATGTACACAATTTTTTTAAAACATTTTGACATGATTTCTACGCTCAGTTAGTAAATGAGACTGATTTTTTGTTGTATTGGTAATGGTAATATAATAAACGTGTTCTGCTTTACGCTGATGTTCGGTTAAAAAGGTCATTATAATAAGCGCAATTAAGTGGATTAATCTGTATCAGTTTGTCATTTTTATTTATTCCCTAGTACAATGGCTAACCATTTCTTTTTTGAGGTTGGGAATTAATATTTGTCCAGAGACAAAGGAAGTGCATTTCATAATTACTAATGGACCAAACGGAACGGTTAACCACTCAGCACCGCATTGGATAATAAATTTATTCTATGGAAATAATATAATATTTAACATTAGTTTCTAAAGAAGATGAAGAAAAAATAAAAAGATTTTTAAAAACGAAATCTATATGATATGTTAATGGAAACTTCATTTCATGTCTTATATTTAGCCCGAGAGGAATGCATGTGCATTTGCAGTATACAGGAAAATATTATTTAGTAGCATGGGTGGCATATTATATCAATGGATGTTTTAATTTTTAGTAGTCAACTTAGCAAACTCTAAAAAGCTTGTAAAAAGATGAATGTACCCCATTATATAGAAATAAAAAATGTTGCCGTTATTCTTCTATTTCGTTCGTATGTAGTTGTCAATATTTAGTAAATTTTCTAATCCATTCGTTGAACAAAATCTCTCAATTTAAGCCTATAGATAACTACTTAGAATTAATTTTAACTACAACTTTTATACTAATAAATTGATAGACCCCTAGTTTCAGTTTCATAATTGCAGTAAGTCAGCAGCACCAGCACTACACAAGGATGCGATATAATGCGATATGCACAATATTATTGTCAAATTGTTTGCAATTTACTCCCACGCAGGGTATACATACTGTTCACAGTCATAGAACTACTCAATGTGCGGTACAGTTAAAACACCATTAAAGAGGGAATGCATGGATTACTTAACTATATCTATCCCATTATTGTCGTAATTTAATCCTTTTGCTGTCTGTACTGTCTGATTTAATTGGACAAAGTGCTCATCTCGGTTTTAAATTCCAAGCACAAGAGTTGCCATATAGCTGGTCAAAGAAAAGACTCAAGACTGATGGTATGGTTTCTAATTATAAATATTATTTAAAAGGGGGTTTGCCCCGTTTCCCGTGACAAAATTTATTGAGTTATTTATATTTATAAACATCACTAAAACTTTACCATGGTCATGATATAAATATGGCTATATAAATGCCAAAACATGGAATATTTGTAAGGTATAGGTTTGCGAAGGCAAATCTCCTATTCAATAGACGTCTTGGCGGCTATTCACCTAGCGCCTACCTAACAGCTACTTGTGAAGTTCGTTGGTGAAATATAAAATAGAACCGTTTTCGCTCGCTGCGCTGATGGCTACATACAAACACACTCGAATCTGTGGTGCCTAGCGGAAATACGGTTATTACTCCTATTTTATGTTTCACCGACGAACTTCACTATAGTAGCTGTGAGGTATGCACTAGGTGAATAGCCAAGAGGCTTTTATATACTGAGCTTTTACATTTATTTTCAAACCAACGCTAACGCTACTTAGGCAGAAATACAATTAATTAACGAAATGATGAAATTCTCAGAAAAGGTGACCTATTCAGCAGGCAGCACTGCTACAGGTACCTGCCTCATACACTTTACTATCGGACCCGACAGTCAGAATGTGAATCTATTTAACTACCAGTACGGTGAACCTAACTACTAACTTTCAGAACGGTATTAATATTAACTAACTAAACCAAATGCGCTACACAACGCAAATTAATTCTCATAAAAGTTATTGTGCATTTATTATTGAGTTTAATGATAATTGTTCTAGGCTGGGAGAACCTCCATGGCATACTACTTTGGTTAGTAAGTTAAGATTTGATAAGATTGGATTAATGTTTAGTAGAATTATTTAGGATCGGTACGATTCTTTATGCAAGGGCGCTGTCAGTCTGTCAATTTATATCCAAGTAACGTAACTTTTGACTGGAACAACATTTTTGAATTCTGTTGTCTTATTATGAAACTTGAGGTCAACGGAACGATCGAGTTTTCAAAATTATCATAATCCAACAAATGCCGTCTGTGGAAGTGGGTAACTTTAGTTCTATACGTCGCAGAAAGTCGTGAAATAGCTCATTCGAAAGCTGAACACAACGCAACAAAGTTGCTTTACGTTGATGGTCAAAATTTATTCTTCCCTTCCTATCATTGCCTATCTATGTCTGTGTGACTACACAGTTTATTAATGGTTAGTTTGGCATTCAGACTATGAATTATTTCAAGTAAATTTAAAATGTGAACCGTCTGTCGCAAACTCGATACGATTGAACCAGATTATCACTTTTATTCTCGCTGCTGGAGTCCGACTCGTTATCGTCGTCGGCTAGCTAAAAGTTAACACCCAGCATCATACACGATGCGAAGACTAAATGATTTCAAATAGCCGTCAATTGACCCGGAAGATATGGTTAGAGCACAACCTGTTGCGATTATTCAGCGGACTAAGCCACCACGTAAAGGATTTGTGCACAAGTTGTGCCGACCAATGGTTCATAAAACTTGAAATAATTCCCACAGTCTGACCATAATAATTCTACACTGCTAAATATTAGCTAAAACCATCAAATCTTAACCTGACCAAAGTTTGGAGGTTCTACCATAGCCTTGATTTTATCATTAAACTAAATTATTTATGTATGTACAATAACTTTTATGAAAATTAATTTGTGTTGTGTAGTGCATTTGGTTTAATAGTTATTAACTCCACATACTGACTTACGGGTCCCATAGTAAAGTGTATTCCTCTTTGCACAATTTCTTTTTACTAGAAAAAATGTTTAAGGACTTAATGGTTCTGATTCGAATTCTGTTACCGAACAATTACATTTAATGACCATATAATATAAGTGATAATTCTTAAAAAAATATTCTTGAAAAAAGTTGAAACTGGGACGAAAAAGAAAACAGTACACAAAGCTACCTCAATACCATTACACCGAATCGGATCATCTGGTAAGGAGAAACCGAAAGAAAAAAGCCGCCACCGGAGCTAAGCGAACGCTTCAGTTACAATTCAAACTCGACTCCGCACAGGCCCCAAAACTAGCCAACAGATAACATCAATCTATTCAATTCATGGAAAATTGACCTGTCTATTTTTTCTATTATCTTCTTCAATATCTTCCATCATTATCACCACAGATATTTTGCATTGAAGGAAAAAACGTAAAATGGAAAATATTTTGTGCTGTTTGTCTGACGAAGCTAAGGTACAGGAAACGATACATCTAGAAATCGAGCGACAACTCTTAAGAGATAAGAGGGATTTCCGGCGAGCGCTGAAACTCCTGTTATTAGGAACAGGAGAATCGGGAAAGTCTACATTTATTAAACAGATGCGAATTATTCACGGATCCGGTTATTCAGAGGAAGATAAGAGAGGATTCATCAAATTGGTCTACCAGAACATCTTTATGGCCATGAAGGCCATGATAAGCGCCATGGAATTATTGAAGATTCAATATGCAGACTCCTCGAATATTGAAAAGGCCGATCAAGTAAAAGCTGTAGACTATAGGACGGTGACTACCTTTGAGTCGCTCTACGTGGAGGCAATCAAGGACTTATGGGGTGATCTTGGTATTCAAGAGTGCTACAAGAGAAGAAGGGAATACCAACTTACAGACTCTGCCAATTACTACCTGAATGATCTGGATAGGATCGGTTCTCCTGACTTTTTTCCCAATCAGCAAGATATTCTAAGAGCTCGAGTACCTACCACCGGCATTATTGAGTATACCTTTGATTTAGATTCGATGATTTTTCGAATGATAGACGTAGGGGGACAGAGATCGGAACGGCGTAAATGGATTCATTGTTTGGAGAATGTGACTTCAATTATCTTCCTCGTCGCACTTAGCGAGTATGATCAGGTTTTATTCGAATCAGATAATGAGAATCGCATGGAAGAAAGTATAGCCTTATTTAGAGCCATCATAGCTTACCCTTGGTTCCAGCATTCATCAGTTATTCTTTTCTTGAATAAAAAGGATCTGCTTGAAGAGAAGATTATGCATTCCCATTTAGCCGACTATTTTCCTGAATATGACGGGCCAAAAGGGGATGCTAGTCAAGCCCGTGAATTTATCCTGAGCATGTTTGTTGACAGCAACCCGGATATGGAAAAAATAATATATTCCCATTTTACATGTGCCACAGATACGGAAAACATCCGAATTGTCTTTGCAGCGGTTAAAGACACAATTTTGCAGCTGAACCTGAAAGAGTTGAACCTGGTATAGAGAGACCAGTTTGCGGAGCTTACATGAGTAGGCATAACCTCCTTAGGGGAATGAGAAAATACCTTAACAGAGCAATGTTCAATTACTGATAACACTATTGTTGATTTAAATTATTCTTGTATTGACGAAATAGCCTTGGTTGTGGTTGTAAGCTAATTGTAATCCTTTGGTAGATTAAATTTCTGTTGTAAATATTCTGATATTGTGTGAAGACCTCAGTTGAGGGTATAATAATTAATTCAAATAAATAAATATCATTTGGTATGTTAAGGTCAAAGTCATGGATATGTGCCTTTTTAGATCATCGTTAAATATTGGTAGTAAAGAGTAAAGATTGCTTGCAAGGAATGACTCTGGTCTGGGAGAACACTGGCATAATTAAAGTAAATTAAATTGCTCTGTGAGAAATAAATGAAAAATGAAATGAATGTGAGTTAGAATTCATGTGTAACATTTCTACATTATGTTGCGTAATACTTTTGGTATAATTTCCTGTTTTCGTTTTAATAAGAGTTTTAATCTGCATTACGACGTCTTTAAAACGACATATGATGACGAACACTTCAATTCAAGTTAGACTAGACGGGTATTGTTACCATGTTGAGGATGATCAAATCAGTCATACAAAGGGATCAGCACCGAGGAGTTGCTCCTTATTAATAAACCGCAATGCTTTTTAATTACATGACAATAAAATATCATACCGTAAATAGTATTATAAACAAAGTTTGTTTTGGCCGAAAAGTTTGTTTTTATAACACAAAGTCAAAAGGGAACGGAAATTGGCAGTAAAGTAGGTTTTTATATAACACAAAGTCAAAGGGGAACGCAATTTGGCCGAAAAGTTTCTTTTTATAGGACAAAGTAAAAAAACAACGCAATTTGGCCCAAAAATTGGTTTTTATTTGACAAAGTCAAAAGGAAACTCAATTTGACGGAAAAGTTTGTTTTTATTTGACAAAGTCAAAGGGGAACGCAATTTGCCGAAAAGTTTGTTTTTATAGGTCAAAGTAAAAAAGGAATGCAATTTGGCCCAAAAGTTGGTTTTTATTTGACAAAGTCGAAAGGGAACGCAATTTGGCCAAAAATTTTGTTTTAAGGGAAACTTCAATTTGCCCAAAAATGCGATTTTGTTCGGTTTTTTCGAAAAATATTTCATTTCAACCGAAACAATCGATTTGATTCGGCATAAGCAACAAGAATTGCTATTTTATCCGAAAATTCGGTGTTTAATAAATTACTATAAAATATGCCCGCTTTACGGGTATTTTTGAAGGTTTGTGGGTAGTTACTAACTGGTAATAGCTGTTTCGGATAAACAATTTATCTGTGACTATATTGGATGGTGGTCGGGTGATTATCTTGCGGGCAGACGGTTTCTTTGCCCGACCGTTAGCACAGGACAAGCAAACCCTTGCTTTGAAATATTGCTTTGATTTTGTTTTATACACATGCTATTGGTTAGGCTAACCTTAACTGTATGCATTTTGTAATTACCCCTCTTCAACCGAAACAAATTGCCTTACATTACAGCAATAAGACGCTGAAAGAGCTTGTGTCATATGTATGTATTTATATTTTATATGTACATGGCAATACAAAATTGTTTGTGTCGTGATTCGTGGCGTTGTGAATTTGTTACCTGATTACATTGAATATGACACGTCGACATGGAATGGCAAGCATGCTCTGAGTAATGAGTAAACTGAAATTGGGAATTAAATATCACAGTAATGACCTAGTTTTAGCTCGCCCGAGGATACGAGCTTATAGACTTCCGAACTCCCGAACGCATTTACGAATTTTGACCAAACTTGACAAAAATATTGCTTATGGACCTGTAATAATCCCTATTGATTTTGGTTCAAATCAGTCCATTAGGTACTGAGACCCCGCGCGTTTACTTTGTCTTCATTTTGATAGTCAAAATGATCAATCGGCAAAACAATGTTGAATTGTGCTTCTAATATTTTGTTAGTGTAATGTTTCGAAATACTTCACTTCTACTTTTAATATTCGAAACTTTGCTTTGACTTTATATGCATTGTAATAGTCAAAATTACTTGCTTGGACTTTATATATATGCATTTTAATAGTCAAAATTATGAGTTTTGTCTTCAATAAAATCTATAACTTAATCTTTCTGGGGTAAGAAATTACTAAATCAATTTTTGCGCAGCCACAATGTTAATCTTAAGCTGTGTACACGGCCCTCTTTACTCGGGCGAGCTTCTGTTACGGCTTGCCGTACGTTTATTAATATAGGGAATCATTAATCATTACGTATTCCAAAAGAAAATAACTAAAACTGTAATGACTACATATGCAAAGCTTATAGCAAATACAATTATTTTATGTCCATTATAAGAACATTTATACTGATAATTGACTCTTATCTTTTTTGGGTTGAATAAATAATAGTTCTGTTCCTCGTTCATCTGCTTTCATCCAGTCGTTTGGTTATACCTTAGGACAAGCATTACACTTTTATACCTGGTACAGGATACCAAAAATGTATTTATTCAAGTCAACATTTACGAGTCAGAATTTTCACGTTGATTGGGAGGTATTCGGAGGATTCGACAATTGTAAGAGGTGATTCCGATATTTTCAAGTAGATTTCGACAATATTACAATGATGAATTCGACAAAATACTAAAGTAGTACTATAGGTATACTCATGGAGTAAAAGAGGAGTGGCTGGCTGGATAATTTGGAACTAATCAATCCTTTTCAATGTCAAATATACAATCAAAATAACTTGGCCGGTAATCAGTTAACGTTGAGAGGAATAAATGAACCCAATACTGACTACAGTCGTTTTGAGATATTTCGGGTTGTTGTGTCGTCGGCTTTAATGGACCTTGTCAGATTACTCTTGATGGAGGATGACAAAATGATTATTGCAGGTTGCAGGGCTGAGTAATGGATGCTGGTTGACCTAACGGATGACTATTAGGCTAAATGCGTGGAGTTTGTGTCGTGTTCTGAGAAATAAACATGTTAGTGAAAACTGGAATTTTTCCTACTTATTTATTTATCTTAAAAACACACATACAATTTAATTAACTGGTCCTAGTTGACCACAATTGACAGTAAACCCAAAATTCTCAATTTGAGTATTTGCAGAGACGGAAAATATGCTTGCTCGTGGAGCAAAACATGCAGACTAACTTGCTAGAACGCGTTCACACTCTTACATGCTAACAGATAGGACTAATAATTTAAACTTAGTGCCTATTTGCTAGCCAATCGCAAACGCATCATCTACATTTTATACTAAGATCACACCAAATTCTGAAGATTAAACTTTGACCTGGCGTCAAAATGACCGGAAAAATACACTGATCAAAATTGTCAGACAGAATTTTGATACATGTATCCTAAGAAAAGTTGTTAATGGAAATGTAGGAATTAAATTCATAAGATGCATTTTACATACTAATTGGATGCGTTTCGCACATGGGTTGTATTTTGGGTCTGTGGTATTTACAACACAAATGTGAACGGATTACAGCTGGTCTGGAGAATGACAGAATTAAAAATAACCATGAAATAATCTAACAATACCAACAGGACATGCGGGAATGACTCTCTTCTGTTTGGAGACAGGATAGGTCAGCTACCTCCTTCATTCTTCTCTTAACCCGGTGTGGTCTTCAAAATCCCTTTCCCGTAAAAAGCGGTGCTTGGGGTTGGCGGAGTCAAGTATGTGCCAATGGTTTGTTTGTTGGTCTTTAGTCATACGTCAGACAAAATACATTACAATACATTACATAATTTCATTCCTTAATTTCTCATAATTTCATCTCATGTCATATATCACTGAATAATTCATAATTTATGTTAAATTTTTTACTTCTTATATCTAAATCATTTAACATATTTACAATGCCGTAATTATAATTTTTGTATGCTTAATCATAAAAACCATAAAAATCATAAAATTCAATACAATAATGGGTTAGTTAGGTGAAAAAGTATAACGCATCTACTTTCCACAACAAATAACCTGATTAGTAGTATTAATTTAATAATTGAACGATAAAATGATATTTACAAATGCATAAATATCTATTCAATCTCCAAATCGTTCAACAACAATCCAGTCTGGAGAAATATGTAGCATAATAGAATTAATATTGAATGAACCCTGATGTTACGAACAGTTGGGAACTTGCCTTGTCCTCAATCACAGTTATCTAACTCCAATTCATGGTAATTATTTACCATGTCCTTAGTACGGGCGAAGTACTAATAAATTCATCAAACCTATATACAGTTATCAAAAAAAGGAAGCAGATTACAAAGTAAATAGTAATACCGGTTATCCATGTTATATTATAAATGTAATGATAATATAGGTAGACACAAGTAAATATTGAAAATAAGTAATGAAATCCTAATCGAAATGCTTGTAAAGTAACGGGATGTTGCTATCAGCATTTTTTAGCGGCTATTATAAGCTTACATAACTTCGGTAAAGATAATCCAAAGCTAAGTGAATAGCATAAATGATGCAAAAATTCCCCGAGTGCAGTTTTCAAGCTTTCCATTACCAAACCTGGAAGAGTCCATGCTAGTCATGGATCTCTTACAGGGAAGAGATCCATGACTAGCATGGACTCTTACAAACCCGGCGTATCCTCACCTCTAAGCTTACAAATATCGTTCCACTGCACCGACCTATTGAATTGCAAATTGCAATACTTAATAAATGATGCTTTGATGCTTTCCTTTTGGCTATTATAACTGAATTTTTCAAAGGAAGGCAAGCAACCCTAAAATTGAGTTTTTAGAGACCAAGATGTCTGAAAATATCTATAGTAAAAATTGTACAAACGTTTTTGGTTAGTTAGAGACACAATGACTAACAAGAATACTATTTATAAATATATTTAACACAAATAATAGAAATCTCCATTGAATAAAATCGGATAATACTTACTAAAGGCAAACTAAGCATTCGTCGACTTCATGGTGTCCCAATTACATTTAGTGGGTAAAAGATAAGAATGAACTCATTCACTAATGCCAACATGACACCTATCATCAGTAGGTATTAGCACAATCAACACCATAAATTGGCAGCAGTCCCATTCTGGCTCTGAAGTCAATTACACGTGCACCTTGATCAATTTGGGGACAGATTTCCTACTTGGCTGTTTTAAAAGCAATACAATTATATTACAGTAATAAGTATATCAATGTAATAAATGTTGTAGGAGCTGAATCAAAATTTATAGCCATAAAAAAGGTGGTCAATTGTACAGGTAGGTAATTTACGAAACATTAAAATTATAGCTTATTGGAATGGAAAAGCTTTTTCCTTGTCTATTTATGTCAATCTAACAATTTCATCACTAATTTACAGACTACTAGGATGTACCAAATTTGCCGGTAAGTCATACTTTGCCAATTATAGTCTTGGAAATCGTATACATATTTTAATTGAGTGATCATAAATATTATAGATGAGAATTTTCAAAAGTTAAGATAAAAAAATCATAAATTTACAAACCTACCTACCCACATACTGTCAAAGTAAATAAATTACGGACCTCCAAATTCTAAAATGTTATGTAGCAGGGCCATTTGTTTATTCTGTCAGTATTACAAGTTTTAACCTTTAACCCTTACCCATTTCAACCAATTTAGCTACCTTGTAGTCATGGATAACTATAATTAAAGCCTGGCAAATGAACCTCTGAGGCTCTATAATTTGCAAATTTGTACGTAATGCTATCAGAAAGGTTGAACTTTCTGAAGTCGCATGACGTGACAGAGTGCTCCGTTTTCCATAAGCTTACTATGTAGTTCATTTATTATTACAGCCACACGTTACAACAGAGGCTAACATGAATGATGATAGGAGTCAAATTGAAAATGCCCGTGAATTGGTCGTATAATACGACTACCTTATCTTTGTCACATAATATAGTGTGATTATGTATACAAATATTTAAAATATCTATGCACAAATGAAATCGATAACAAAAAGCTTGTAAAACAAACTGGATGTTGCTTTCAGAAAAGCTTTAATGGCTTTAGTGGTAAAGTTATTATATGTAGAGATAAATATTATACACAATTATTTAGTAATATAGAGCGATATATATTCAGTTTATAGCAATCTATACAATTACCGTATATAGTGAATATATGTAATCTACAATTCACCCCTTTGATGCAAACACTTTTTCGGCAACACATCAATTACCTTTTTACCAACACACGTTTCTCTTTTGGCCAACACGGCATTCCTGTTTTGGCAACAGTATATTTTTATTCACTTAATTAGAATTGAAATATATTTAAAGAGTTATGCATTAAGCGTAACATAATAAACGTAGCCCATGCTAAACCTAATCAGTCATAAAATAATTAATCACATCAAAGTTTAAAAAGGTAGTAAAAATTTCACACGTTTTTCATAATTTGTTGGCTAAGTTGTATATCCATTCTGAAAAAGAAATTTTAGATTTGGTGCAAACGAATTTTTTTTAAAGATTTTTGTGCATTTTGCAACATTTTGATTCTTTTTGTTGGTTCTTATTCGGTCTTCGGGTCCGTAAACCGTAAATGTAGCCATTTCTGACCATTTCTTTCGTTACTTTATTTCTAGTTTGTGAAGTAAATAAAGTAAAATATGAGGAAATTTTAACTTTAACTTACAGCTTTTGTACTGGTAACTGATAACGAATAATATGGTAATCTACTTTAAGAAGGCAGTGGATGAGTAAGATGGTGTGTTTTGCTTAATTTTCCGTTCATGAAGAAGCATTGTGTTGCCAAAAAGGTGTTTATGTGTTGGTAAAAAGGTGTTGGCATAAAAAATCTGAAAAATTTGTTGCCAAAAAGGTGTTGGCATCTAGGGGTTCTTCCGTAATCTACATGTACTATAGGTACATAGTGATTTATACAGTATGCAGTAGCAAGACGATATATCTGTACATAGCGATTTACATTATAAAGATATTATGTAATATAGATTCATATTATGTACACTTATATATTATACAGTAATAAATAGTTGGGTCAGGGCCTCATCTCATTTTAATACTCAAAATTACTCTTTTTCTTAATGTTTGCAGATGCTAATGCCCCTTGTGGCACAGCTTGACAGACTTCCATGACCAGAAACTGATAACCGAATTTCAAAATATTTGCATTCCTTGTGACCAAGTTAGCAGCTCATAGCCACAATTCTAATGTAAAAGATGCTAAACTGATTTGATTTCGACCTGCGATAAGATTTTATTCCAGAAGAGAATACAAAATGAAAATGATTGACCAGCAACGAAATGAATATGAAGAAAGGAACACAGAGTTGCATAATATGACAGTTAGAGGGGTCGGAGAGAGCAAGTTGGCAAGAAATCATGGAGATGGAGAAGGATTTCCTGATTCTGTCAGCGGTCACGATGCTGAAGGTAAAACAACTCTTTTAAAAAACGTGGCTATTAAATTTTTTTCTTGATTTGGAATGCGGACAAAGTAAAATCATTTGAACAGCTTTTTTTTGATGATTTTAGGATTGAAATCTGCAATAAATGTTTTTGGATCTTTGACTACTTTGAGTGAAGAATCTGTCACCAATTTCTTTTCCCTTCAGAATGAGGATGAAAATGCCATTAATGAAGACGCGTCCATCAGGGGATTTCAATTTAAACAATCTTTTGAATTTTTGTTCAAAGTATTTGGAAATAAGTCATGGAGTAACAAATGTAAAGTATTAGAAATTTTAGGGTGTGAAATGTTGTTTGGATGTCTTGGTCGGGTAAGTTTGATTATCTTGTCGATTAGTTTCTTAAACAATCGAAGTGCTTCTTCCTTCCTTCAAAGAGATTCATACGTAGCAGCAATCTAGGTTTTGGTTATCAATGTAGATGGATGATTCTACTGCAGGACTCGGATATCATTTCCAAAACTTCCTGGAACATCCTTAGTGCATCTTCAAACTCTGTTAGCTGAAATGGCAGAGTGCCAAGTTTGTTTTTGTAGTCAACGTAGATAGATGTTCCCTTCCCCTCACCCGCTCTTTCACTTCCAGGACTTCTGTGTCATTTATTTCAATTGTCTATCATTCCCAGTTGCGATGTTGTTCTTTAAGGCAATTTTTCTTAGGTGTTCCTTTCCGTGGATCCTCTCTCTTTTCTCAAGAGCATTTCCATACCATTTGAGGGCTTTGTCGTACTTCTCCAATCTCCAATGAACAATTCCTATTACATTAGCTGTCAATGAAGAATCCCCGTCGTCCTCTCTGAAGACTTGCTTTTGTTTGTCCTAGACTTCAGTCAGCACTTCCAGGGACTGGGTGTACTTTTATGTAACTACCTAAGTGCACTTCCTTTCCCCAACTTTATTTTCAATGCCCATCGATTGTTATCCTCTAAAATCGACTCCATGACACTCAGAGCAAAATACCTGAAGTCGCAGAACTCTCGAAACTTCCTTGAATTGTCCAATTCCAAGCATATCCACCCGGGAAGTTGTCCACGACTTATAATTAGCTCAGTATTCCTCGCTGCATGTCCCCAGATCATTTCTGCATCAAATAAAACTTTAAATATTTATTCGTAAGCATCTTTAGAATGCCAGTTAATAGTTCGTTATAATAATCAGCCAATTTTCCTTTTTTGGTTAACCGAATCCTAGTGACTTCTCTACCAGGTCGGTCAGTCAAAAATTATTTTAGGAACAAATTGTCTTTTAAAGTTTTCAGGAAATCTTGTGGATCCTTTGTGTTTCTTTGAGATGTTGTCAAGACCATTTCAGTACCTCGTCAAACTTTTCCAATCTCCAATCAACAATTCTTATTTACTAGCTATCAATAAAGAATTTTCGTCGTTGTCTTTCTTTTTGCTTCTCCTAAACTGTTATCGCCAGTTCCAGGTAACTAAAATACTCTTTTACATCCCAAAATTAACGTCATTTTCCCAATTGCATTGTCAGTGTCCATCGAGGTTCCATTGAAGCAAACATTTTATCAAGTAAAGGAAATTATTCATTCTTTACAATTTGATCTATTTTTGCTGAATATTCCTAAACCATTTGAGTTTGAATTGTCGGGAAAACAATCCCTTAATTTCTCCATATAATCGAATCTTCGTGATTTCTTGAATAAGGCGGTAAATTAAGATTATTTTCTGAGATGGGCAAAAACTAGTTTGAAATTTTAATCCATTATTAAATGCTATTGCCTACTCAAGAAATAAGCAGTATATCAATTAAATAATGTGGTTTCGGAAGTCATTAGGACTCGATTAACAAAAAATGGAAAGGTGGCTAATCGTTTAGAAACATTATCGACCGGTATTCAAAAGATTTTTAAAGATGGTTCTATATGCGAAAATTTAATTCGTGTACAAATGGTTTGAGGAAATACCTCGAGGAATAAATAACTAATTTTAAAGCATGGAGAATTTCCCCTGGAGAACATGATTGAAATTGGACAATTTGGTGCAATACCGATAGTCCTATGCTCTCAGTTAATCGGCTCTGAATAGCATAGAAACGACTCCAGTGTATGTCCATCAATAGATACCGGGAATAAATTTGTGGAAAGGAAATGCATTTAGGAGAGTACTTCGAGTACCTTGAAGTTCTGACCGAATTCACGAGAAGCAAAAATAATTCTTCAGAGAGAACGACGACGATTGTTTATTGACAACCACTGCCATAGGAATTGTTCATTGAAGATTGAACAAATAGGACCAATCGCTGAAATGGCATGAAAACCCTTTGGGCAAAGAGAGAGGATCCGCGCAAAAGAACAGCCAGGGGCAGTCCCCTTGGATAACAATGTGGAAACTGTTATTGATAATAAAAGAAAATATATACTAGAGTCCTGGAAATAAAAAAAGTCGGTGAGGGGGAGGAAACATTCAGAATGTTGACCACAAAAATAGTTTTGAGATCTGTGAGATTTTACCTGGAAGAGTCCCAAGATGCACTGAGGGTCTTCGAGGAAGTTTTGGAAGCGGAAAAGAGTTTCGAGGTTGGGTTATTCATACACATTAACAATTAAGAGATGGATTGCTGAGACGTTTGAATATCATGGAAGGAAGGAGGACGCACTTCGATTGGGTAAAGAAGTCCTTGGGAAGGGAGGCGAAGTCTTTCGACAAAGACATCCGGACACAATTTTAGAGAGGAATTCACTACACAGATTGAAAGCTTAATGCCAAAATCAGTCTTCGATTTCAGCTAGCATTTGGCTATAAAATGACTTAAAGAATATCACAATTTTGATGTTTAGGCCATATTAAGAACTTCTTGAATGTACTATACACAATTATTGGGTTTGGTATGTGTGAGTGAATACATAATTAATGAATTTTCATTTTCAGGTAATTTGTTACATTAGCCAAAAGAGCACAGGTCAATCCAATTACGTGATTCCTAGAAGAGTGGGGGTGGTAACGTAATTACCTTAGCTAGTAATAGATTGTAATTTGAAAACGAAGTCGAGTAGTTCTTATACAGGATTTATTTTTCGACTTTTAGATAATTCAGTTTTAATTTTATCCTCTTTTTATCTTATTTTAAAGATTGAATCTATAACTTAAGGTGATGAAAATGGACAATTAGCAGTGTTTCAGTCATTGAATTTAAAAAGTACAAAATTTCAAAATTGAACGTAAATGTTTGTTACGCTCCCTATACCTATAGAAGCTAACTGTGCTCAATACAATTACAATTTGTTGTAGAAACGTATGTAATTATTGTTTATTTATTTGGATGCTTCATGAGTATATTTGACAATATCATATATAATTTTTAATTAATCACTAATAATTAATCTATGATATAATAAAATGACTAAAAATAAAATTGAGACCTCTCAACACATGACCGGTTTTTTGCCAGAATACTATCTCACAGTGAATGTTCATCATCAATAAATATGATTTTCATTTTTATTCTAACTTGGCTGGGTAAATGCATGCTAGGCAAATTGTAAAAATGCATGCTAGGTAAATGCATGCTGGGATAATGTATATATATAATAATATATAATAATTATACTATCTATGACTCTTTTGTTCGCCAAAATGCCAGGTGTTCATTGATTACATTCAAAAAATGCAATGGTGAATTATAACTCCTGTATGATTTGCGTGGCTGCCGTTTTTGATAGGGAGATGGAGCTGGCATGGAGCAGATGAAAAATGTTTTTCTCTAATCGCTATATCTACTCATTGCTTCGTTACCCACCCATTTATTTTAATTATTTTGCAAAGAACTTCGGGGTTGTCATGTAATTGCTACCGTGACGAAGTCACGGTGGTGCTGGACGCCTTGTTCTTCTATAAACCGTGGTATTGCTGCGCTCTACCGATCCGTGCATTTTCCTTTGGTAATATTTCCTTTATTTTTTCAATTACAAGATTTTACCACGACCCGACACTGCCCAGGAGAATAGTCACCCTCTGCAATGAATATGACCAAAAGCTTATATTATAATCAGTTGATTAAGTTCTTTCCAGTTTCCTGGAGTAGAAAGTTTATATTAGGTACTGGAGAGCGCCCTTAAAAGCCTGTTTAATGGGGATTGCTCGTCAACCCCGAAACCCCATGCATAGGGTAATTAACTTTCGTTCATCTGTGGACCCATTTCTCAGTAGGGTGGGAGGCAAATCTGTGACTGTCTTCAAACTCCTAGCCATAAACCACTCACAGACGTACGACGTACCAGACAGACGGACAGACATTTAATAGGAGTTAATGCACTCTAGGATAGTCAAGCGGCCAAATAATGGATTGGGTTGTGTTTTAATGGTATTTTAATTAATACATTATTATTATCGTTAAATTTTTGCATCCATTTGATGCTGGTACACTACTATGTAAGCTAAAAAAGTTATCATAACAACTGTTAATTATTTTAGTTCTAGTACAAGGTCAAGAGATTATTTGCTTGATAACTATTTATATAGGATCGATAAAATCAAATCGCCTGTAAGAGTTATTCAGAATCCAGACCTAGCTATAATATATGATGGTTGGGTAACTGAGCATTAAAACGATGGCATTGGAAACTTATAAATACTCTATTATAAATAAAAGCAACTATGTACTGGCACCAAAGTACTAAATATAGGCACAATTTTAATATCCGCGCACCAAAAGTGTCATTTTAACTCATGCTTTTACATATAATGTAATAAATTCTTAAATTAACTTAAATATTAAGACCAGAGAAAAACCAAATACTGGGTAATACTCTAAACTAAAGTAATTCCCGCACGATTTTTCATTTCGTGAAATCTCCAAATGGGAAAATTCGAAACCCTGACTCTGACACAATTGTGTGTAAACTAAACGTATTAGTGACTGAGATTGAAGTTTCAAGTCTTTCTTGTCCATGTTCAACGCTCTGAGTTACATAATGAATTATTTACGTCCTCGTGTATTGGAAATTGATTTCTAACTTTGGCAAATTAGATTACGGAATAAAGCAGATAATGTCTACGTATGTAGTGATTTAGTGCATGCAGTCAAATATACAACTGTATTAGTACAAT